>JACTOM010000881.1:703932-758805 GCA_015832385.1 Elymnias hypermnestra | reverse complement strand
TTGTTGTTTTCTTGCCCTTATCCCACTAGGTGGGGTCGGCACAGCATGTTTCCTTTCGCCACTTCACTCTATCCGCTGTCATTTCTACATTCACACCCTTAATACACATATCCTCTTTCACACAATTCATCCACACTTTTTTTGGTCGCCCTCTCCCGGCCCTGCCGCTTACCATCATATTTAGGACCCTCTTACATACATGGCTATCCTCCCTTCTCATTACATGTCCATACCAGGCTAACCTTCCACTCCTTAACTTCTCGGTCACTGGTGCTACTTTCACACTTCCTCTAATATACTCATTCCTAATCTTATCTAATTTTGTCACTCCACACATCCATCTCAACATTCGCATCTCCGCTGCATGCAATTTCCTTTCATTCTCCCTTTTGGTGGCCCAGCACTCTGATCCATACAGGATGACAGGTCTTACGATCGTCTTATAAATCTTCCCCATATCTTTTAGATGACAAGAAATTAATTGTACCCGCCAGATTATATAACACTAATTGCAAAGGGAAGTCACGTCAGCTGTCACAGAGATGTCAAAGTGACTTCCGTCAAGCTGTCAAACTCGAAGCAGAGTACAGTCTTTTACTCTTTAGGGCAGTCCCAATTTCTTTCGTAACAACTTAACTAATTGTCATCTCGGAAGTTAAAGCTTTTAAAACTGATGAATAGACTGTTAAGGGAATTACATAATATTACTTTGCAATTTTGTTTTTTATCAGATACCTTTTTTCATATAGATTGGAAACAACCTTTAGTTGCTTTATTACAGTCTAGTTTAATAGACTTATTAGTAATAATTCTTTTACCTCGTCGTCGTCGCTTCAACTGATGGACGTCCACTGCTGGACATAGGTCTCACATAATGATGTCCACAAGGCCCGATCTTGCGCCGCCTGGCTCCAGCGGCTACCGGCGACCCTCTTTATGTCATCGGTCCACCTTGTGCGGGGTCGCCACTCCAGCACCTTCGGGCCCCAACGTCCATCGGTCCGTCGGACTATGTGCCCCAACCATTGCCACTTCAGGTTCGCGATTCGTAGGGTTATGTCGGTAACTTTAGTTCTACTACGGATCTCTTCATTTCTGATTTGATCACGTAGAGAATCTTTCTCTCCATCGCACGCTGAGCGACTCTGAGCTTTCGTATGAGGCCCATAGTCTGGAGCCTTAGGTCATCACTGGCAACACGCACTGTTCGAAGAGCTTTGTCTTCAGGCACTGAGGATTATTCTTTTACCTAAACTAATTAAAATGTATTCATTTTATCTGAGTCTAAAATTCAATGACTATGTTTAGTTACTGTCTCTGTCCTAATGTGTAATTACAGTTTCACTAACACTTTTAAGTCTTCTTTTTATTTGGGTTTTAGAAGTTTAGCAGGTTCAAGATTAACATCATTACCTAATTAATAACTTTATTTGTTAAATAACAAAACCAGATTCAGATAGGTAATCTATATTTCCTAAAAATTTTACAATTTGCTTAATATATCTCTCGGTATTGACTGAGTAGTTCTCGATTTTGTAGTAATATGGAAAAATACGTATTTAAAGAGAGCTTATATTGATAAGTTTAAATTCAATTGGACCTAAAGTGTAAGAAATAAGTTGAAGGAAGAATAAGTGAGTAAATAAGTAAAAGCTCTTCACTGTATTTAGAAAAAATAGCCAATAACCTATTCTTGATGAAATTAGATTATAATTCTTCCTGCAATTTTTGGATTAAAGACATTTCATTGTTTATTTCTATCTTGTTTTCTTTATTAAACTTGTGGCGATGTTATTAATGTCCGAACTTTACTCACGTACAAATGAATGTAGCTAGTCTGTATGTGTCACGTCACATAGCTACTCTGTACGCACTGGATAAATAATATCGACCACAAAAGTTGTAGCTTAGTATTTCCATTGCACCACTTAGTCTCAGGTAAGTCTCTTAACAAGAAACAGAGTTTAATGGGAAGGATTAAGTCTTTCGTATGTCATAATAATGCTGAGAAGGCGCAGCGTGATTAGAGATCGTCGAGATTCCTGCCACGTGGCGATAATCAGCGAAGTTCCGCGACGTCAGGCAGACGTGAGGCACATCCCGCCAATAAGGCACGTGACTCCCCACTCAATATTTATGGGCTTCGTAAACACGAAAATATGCAATAAATGTAAACTAACATAAGGTATATAGCAGCTTATTAACGTCCTCCTACTGAGTATATGTTTTCTCGGGTTTGCCTTGACTCTAGTTGAGGATTACGGGCCTCGGGGCAGTTGTCCCTTTACCCGGGCTTAGCGTCGATCATGGCGCGGCTGCTCGAATTTTTTGCTCATGGTGTCAAAAGGACTGGTTCCCACCAGCGACGCCAGCGAGCCCATGCAGGTCCAATCCAGTAAACGTCTCCCCAGGTGTAGAAGTTGTGTCGTCTAAGCCACGTCGTATGCGAAGAGCTGTCCTCTAGGCGACACATCTTCCTCGCTAACTGACGCACCTTGGAGCTTCAACTGTTATATATAGGCTCTTGTTTTGCTGGATCTGCAGCCTTCTCTTCTAGTACCCTGAGCAGATGGAGTACCAGGCAGGTGCCGCATATATCAGTTTGGAGTGGACGTATGCTCCGTAGATCTTCAGTTTCGCTTTTGTTGGGAGACTTGAGGTGAAGAGAGGCCGCAGCCTGGCCCACTGCGTGAGTCACCGTGTCCACCAGGTGCAGCCCACGGTCAATGCGACAACCAAAGCAGCTTACTGAATTCTGCCACTCTACACCCTGCCCTCTTGATGTTTAGTTGCGTCTGCGGCGTATGGCGGATGAACATGATGTCTTGCAAACCTTAATCGACATCTTACACCTGTCCAGTCAATCCACGCCAGCAGATCCAGCAGACGTTTAAGTTTGATAAAGGCATACTCCTTTATATGAGACGACACGATGTACGCGCTGTCGTCAGCATAGAATGACAACAGCACGTCTCCTCCCCCTCTCATCTAGGTCCGGTTGGAGGGTAGAGATGTGATCAGTATCCGCCACGTAAATGCTTGGTTACAAACTGCTCTGAACACATGTGTACACATTCATAAATAGAGTTTTCAGACCACCAGAGTGTATTCCCTAACACAAGTACATTCTCTATACCTTCACTGTTGTAATCCAATGAGAAACCAGCAGAGCTGGGTCAGACACAAGACCAACGACTTAACCAGCTCTCCAAGGCGAACTTCGGGGGAACACTAAGAATTAGAGCTAGGAATCACATATTAAACCCTTGTAAATATAATTCAGTGGATCAAACTAAATAAACTCGTATTTTTTGATTAGGTTATCAAAGGAACTTAAATTAATGACTCTACAATATACATTTATGCAATAATTATATTTGTAGCGCAAAATTGAATTCTAATTGAAAAAAGAGGTCAAGGTAAGCGAAATCCTACCAGAATAAAAACACCACCTATTAAAACCTTATGGATAATAATATTATAGTCATGACAGTAAGAATATATAATAAATTACCGCTTTACTTTAAAAGCCTTATTGAATTACCAGTGTTGAAAAGGAAACTGGAAAACTTTTTTGTAGGAAAATGTTATTATAGTCAAGAGGAAATTTTAAATTTCTTTACAGAAAACTCAATCTATCTATTTCCTCGCTTGGTCCCATGGCAGTTAGGGTCGAATTTCATTTCTGGTTAAACATTCATTTTCTTTATATCTCTATTAATGTTCAATTCAAGTTGTGGGGGGTTTTCACAGCTCTTCTTCCCTTCAATTATGTGTGAAGCAGATTTCGTCATATCGGCTACATTACCAAACAAAAAACAGCTAACTCAGTATCTATATTTTATACACACCACTCGGTACTCGAAAGTCCTATTGCTGAGCACAGGCCTTCTCACTCATAGGTGAGGAGAGAGAGTTCTTTTAGACCACGCTGCTACACAGCGGGCTGGCAGTCATAGTACACAAGTGTATGCGGTAACAAAAGTACATTCTCTATACCTTCACTCTCATTCACCAGCAGAGACTGGTCAAACGGAAGACCAACGGCCTGACGAGCTCTCAGAGGTATGTTTTGGGCAAAAACTTGAATTTTTTTAACAGAAAACTCAATCTATCTATATCTTAATTCTTTCGAATGCCATTTCTGGACAGACACCTATCAAATGTGTTTAATCCAGATTTCGTCATATGGCCTGCATTTTTCTTCAGCAACCAAAACCAAAACAGCAAACTTAATATCTATATTTAATTCACACGACTGGGTACGCGAACCCAGGATCTTATGTCTGTAGCCAAACAAACTGGCCAATAGACTAATGAATTTGGTCATCACAAAGGCGAGAGAAGGAGAATGCAATAAATTCTCCTACTCGCTGCCCAGGAAGGCAAGGAACTTTAGCATATGATTGCACAACTGGTTCAATGAATCCTTAATCGAATTTATCCAGGAAGTAATGGGGAAACTGATCCTCTAGTTCTTCAGCCACGTAAGATGTCTGAAATAGAATTAAAAGCCCAAACTGATGCAAAATAGTATTCAAAGAATCATTTGCAAATTAATTTCATCAGATGAAAGGCTTTAAGTCTTAATAATTGAGGTTTTCACGTTAAACTAGATAGAATTGCAAAAGTAACGAGCCAATAGCAATATCAAAGAACACTCAATCCGCTTATCGAGATCCTCCTTTGATATTTCAAAGCAAGGCGTTTCTAAGAATATTAAAGCCTAACTTCTGCCTTCGATTTCGTCTATCGTGGACTTTGGAATTGAATTCATAGAGAAATAGCTAAGGATATCTACGTTAAATGAACAACAGCTGCTGTTATAGCGTCTGTATAAATTGCTTAAAAATAGGAGTTTTTCATCAACATCTTCCTATTTTTCGGAGGAAACTGAAGATAGATGTAAATGCAGAAGCAGATGTAGAGATATATTCAAGTGCTGATACAGATGCAGATATGGGTACAGTTGCTCATGAAGCAGATTCAGATGTACATGCAGAGACGGATGTAGGTAAAGACATGACTATATACCTGTAATTGGCTGTTCATCTGTGCGTAACTGAACTTCTCCTTTTTTGTGTTTTTAAATGGATTCAATTTAATGAAGTATCGATTGACAATTCTATCTATCTATATTACGCTGAAATACTTCAAGGAGTTTAATAGACATTAGAATTAGATTGAGGTCTCGTCCTTTCCAATCAAATACTATTACATTTTGTCATAAAAAGCAGCAGGCTTATTTAAAAACAGGTGTGGGAGAGTTTTTGTATGAGTGGTTGAGTGTGTTGTGTGTACGTGAGTGCGTGTGTGTGCATCTTTATGTGTACCTAGAGAGTTAAGTTGCACAATTAATGATATAGTTTTAATTTCATAGTAATTTTGTCCCTAAATAAGTAAGTAGCAGTCCATTAACGTCCCACTGCTGGGCACAGGCCTCCTCCCTCATAAGAGAGAGGGTGTTTAGAGCATAGACCCATCACGCTGCTCCACTGCTGATTGGAAAGCATAGTACACTAGTGCACTCTCTATTCCTTCACTCTCATAGTCCGGTGTGACGGGAATCCGACACGACCGGAGAGAGATCAGGCGCAGGACCGACGGCTTAACGTGCTCTCCGAGGCACAGGGGTGGATCACACCGCCAACTTCCCAACTTCGGGCAAATATTGAGACAATCACGACCTGGGACTCGAACCCAGGACCTCATGTCTGTAGTCGAACATGCTAACCACGAGACCAATGGGGTAGTTTTTTTTTCAATTTAATCCCTGTCACTATTTAAATACAGTTTTTTTTTGCAATTAGCTATTAAGAGAATAAAATTCAATACATAGGGCGTTTGTGCGTGCACGCGCGCCTGTGTGTGTTTGTGTGTGCGAGAGAGAGAGTATATTGCTAGGATTACATTCTTATTTGAGTTTGTCATGATATTGTTATTTAAGAACGCATATTGACTATTTTGGAAGTGTCCATGTTTTTACGATTAAACCGTAATAAAAGATCGTCAATTGAGTATTGTGGAAGTATCAGTGTAAGAGTATATTGTTATTTAGGACTAGCTGACCTAGCAAACTTCGTATTGCCTCAGAGTCAATAAAAACCGGAACAAAAAGAATTTTTTTATCAAAAAAACGACCTTTGCGCCCAGAATCCTGCCAAAATCAGTAAAATATAGTTGCGTTCAGAAATTGTTGGTTGTTAATGTCAAATGTCAAACCAAAGGAATGGGTAATTGTTGTTTTAACTATATTGCCAGCATTTTTTTTTTGATTACTTCACCTTTTAAACCTTCCCACAATTGTATTCCCCTCCGTGCGGGGCACTGTGCTTCAGCTGCATTCACCCTCTCTCTATGCCGTGTCTCCTTTAGCGAAATGATAGTTTCGCAGAAGGTGGCAACAGCATTCCAGGCCCGCTCGTTGACAAGCATTGAACCTATAATACTTGCTAGCGAGAGATCTGCACCTATCTGCGAAGTCAGATGACGCTGAGTATCCACAGAAGCACCACACTCGTGACAAGTGGCCAACGGCTCACAGCCAACGATTTTGTGCAGGTATTTTCCAATTTCGATATACGATAGTCCAGTTTCCTTTATAAATTCACTAAATCAAATTACTCCAAAATTAACATTACCACATTCTGTAGACAAACTAGCAATTGTCATTCCATTGAGTTGAACTCCCCGCGAACAATCTCCACAATTAGTGTAATGACATTTATTGAAATACTTCGGTGAGCTGCGAAACTTCACGAATATAATGAATGAGATTAAGCAATCAGGAAGTTCATCGATTTCATTAAATTTCAGAACGTTAATCAATCAAAACTCCTGCTTGGCTTTAATTGCATAAAATATTCACGAGTTCGCCATGTAATGTTGTCATGGTTTACATTATTTTGGTACCGCAATTTAGGCATAAAAAACTTAACTAGCCCACTCTGCGATGCAATCTGATATTAAGTAGGAAATAATAAAGGGAGAAGACGCTTGGAATTTCCTATTACTTTTAAAAATTCTTTATATTTCACCTCAATAAGATTCCTTAGTGGTGGAAGCTTGCTTACATTCCAGTACTTAGCCTAAACTATGGATCCCTGACTATGGACCTCATGCGAAAGCTCAGAGTCCCTCAGCGTGCGATGGAGAGGGCTATGCTCGGAGTTTCTCTACGTGATCGAATTCGAAATGAAGAGATCCGTAGTAGAACCAAAGTCACCGACATAGTCCTACGAATCGCGAACCTGAAGTGGCAATGGGCGGGGCACATTGTCCGAAGGACCGATGGACGTTGGGGGCTGAAGGTCCTGGAGTGGCGACCCCGCACCGGTACGGCGCAGTGTAGACAGACCCCCACAAGGTGGACCGATGATATAAAGAGGGTCGCCGGTAGCCGCTGGAGCCAGGCGGCGCAAGACCGGGCCTTGTGGACGTCATTACGTGAGACCTATGTCCAACAGTGGACGTCCATCGGTTGAAGCGACGACTTGGCCTATAGCAGGTAAGATTATAATTAAGCCCTAAACTGTCATCAACAAAAATAACTACTATAAAACAATATTAATTATCAGCAGATTTAAAAATAAATTGTAAATTCACATTTAAAATAACACAAGGCGAGAGCGAAGCGGTATTTCCGGTTGTGACGTCACTGTGCAGATGTATCAGGCGGTTTCCGGGCGGCACATCCGGTGCGGATATACTCCGACTGTGTATTTTCACAAAATACCATTAAAAAGCTTTTACTTTAGCAGTTTTCTTTGAATACAATAACAAATGATTCTACTTATATCATAAAACAGCTTATTATACACGTGTACATCAGCCGTGGCTGACAAACGTTCGTTATTCAACGAGCAAGCTACTAATATGAGAGATTCAATCATAATTTATTTATCGATATCGTTATATATGCGAGTACTCGGTTCGCTAGCACAAGTTCCAAGTTCAATACCCGGTAGAGAATATGAAAAGAACTGTGATTTCTTAAAAGTTATATGTACATATATATATCTGCCGCGACTGACAAACGTTAGATGTTCAACGAGCAAGCGCCTAGTATGGATGACTTACTCTTTAATTATTTCTGTCTCTGTCTTATATCTATTGATGCCTCTCTGGCACAGTTGTGTGAGTACTTGTTTCGCTAGTATACAGCCCAGGTTCGATACCCAGGTTGATGAAATTAAAATGACTTCGACCATGGCTAATTATCATCCTACAAAAAAACATTTAACATTCATAGCATCACGCCTCACTCCCTTCGGGGTAGGCAGAGACCAGGTCCTTCCACTTCCCACGATCCTTGCATATTTCCTTCGCTTCTTTCACTCTCATTAAACCTTTCATACAAGTTCGTCGGTTTAGAGTACTCTCGACCTGACCCTTATTTAAAACGTCCTGGATTGTACAATCAGGGGGTATACGTCTTGTCTATCTCTCCGATAGTTATAGAATGGTACACAGGTATGCGATCCTGGCTCCCCGAGCTATTACTGAATTTCCTCAGGTCTTCCGAGTCAGTAATATGCTACCTTATATTTTACTTTCTCTTCCTTTAAATGTTCCTGTCTTTTAACCCGTTCCCCCATTTATTCCATTTTCCTACCTATTCCTGCCTCTTCAGGTGTACCGTGCTGAGGTACTCATGGCTAGGAACTTTGCCTAGTCGCAAGCGGTGGCCCTGGTATCGCAACCCAGAATAGGCTACCCTTATTCTGGCATGCGGGGCTCTGCCCGAAAAACATTTCACTGATCAAAATTTTACGTTTCGATTCATGACGTGTTTTATTAATGACAGGTCAGCGCTTGACAGTAACTAAACCCGCTTGTAAATGATGATACAGACTGAGATCGCAACGAGTTAAGCTGGTCTTACCTTTAGTCCTACATGTAACTGTCCAAACTTGGACAAATTAGGAAATGTAATTTAAAATTTGACGTGTTAAAAAAAGGTAAGGAGCAGGCCATTAGGACACCATATTGGATTGCGCAAGCGAGCTGGTGTCCCACATTAGGATGATGTGGGACCGCTGGGTTTTAGTGGGTATTCTGTCTTATCAGTGAGTCCCACACTCCCGACTTTTCCCAAGTCGGGGTGCGTAAAAGCACTTCCCAGCGAAAAATAAAAGGCCATTAACGTCCCAGTGCACAGGCCTTCTCACTCATATAAGAGGGTTTTTAGAGCACAGACCCACCACACTGCTCCAAAGCGGATTGGCAACCATAGTACACAACTGCACTCTCTATTCCTTCAGTCTCATGGTCCAATGTTTTTTTTTTATTCCTGACAGATTAGCGCTTGACTGTGATCTCACCTGATGGTAAGTGATGATACAGTCTAAGAGGGAAGCGCGCTAATCTGTTAAGAGGCGATATACCCCTTACGGTTTCTACACAGCAACGTACCGGGACATAAATCTCTTCGTTTGGCGGTACGTTTTTGCTGGTAGGGTGGTAACTAGCCACGGCCGAAGCCTCCCACCAGTCCAGACTCAGACAAATTAGAAAATACAATTTCTTAAATTCATCCTACCGAGGATCGAACCCGGAACCTCCGCTAGCAAAGCGAATACTCGTACCACTGCACAGCGAGGCCGTCGGCAGCAATGTGACGGAATTGGAGACAGATCAGATGCAGGACTGACGGCTAACATCCCAACTTCGGGCAAATATTGAAAAAATGTTAATAGAAAACTCAATACCCATTTTTGAATTGGCCTACCTGGTTCTCGAATCCAGTACCTCATGTCTGTAATCGTACATGCTAACCGCTAGACCATTGAAGCAATCATCTTGAGGCACTTGTTTTAGTGGTGCTTGCCCTAAATCGAACCAGGGTCTTCTCCAATTAAGAATCCATGCTTCTCACTCATCGGATCTCTAATATATGTAGAAGTGTACGAGTATATACGTAGGTATTCCTTTAGCACTCCACTAAGGGGTGTACTCCGACATTATCTGGATCAATACCGCTTGCAATATTCCTATCACGTAACCAGTTGAGATCAAACGCCGTGATTTTATCCCGATGCGCCTCTTCTTTAACGTTATTACTCCGCCAGGGAACACTATTTCTCCTTAACCGACTTCATCTGACTTCACCTAACAATTCTTAATGGATGACGTCGTTACTGAATTCGGAATGCTCGCCAACTGGATATTATGTTCAAGAATTTACATATACCTTCTATAAAAATGATAATTTGTTATGCATTTCCTTGGCTAGAATGGTTTTGGGGCGAATATATCTTAGAAGGCTTTGTCCTAGACTGTTTCTTGATTATAAGTAGTTAATAAGATGGAAACATGCTGACTTGGTAAGAGTTGATTTACCTTTTATAGTATCTAGGCAGCATCATAAAGGAATGCAAATTTTTGCTTGGTGTCACATCTTTGCTGGTGATGTGATTGTATAATTAGCCACAGCGGAAGCCTCCCATGAATTAAGACACAGAGAAATTAGTAAATGTAATTTTGAAAGGGTTGAAGTGGGAAGAAAGGTTAAAGCAACATCCTCACCGATAACAGCACCAGTTTCACTGACCCTTTCAGAGACTGGATTTATTAAATGTGAAATCAATTCAGAATTTTTAACAGTGGAAAATATAAACCACTACACAATACTAATTTGGCTACAGAATAAACATTGTATGGTTTTATGAAACGACGCAAATGAAATACGACATGTGATACACGGACAAAAGAATAAGAAGCGAGGGACATAACTTTTTCCATTAAAAACGCAGTCCAAAGAAATTCATTAGAGAGCAGCGTGTAGTTAGTCTTGCTTAACCTCAGGGTCTAAAATTGCATATCTCCTTCGCTTCTTTCATTCTCCTTTCATACAAGTTCGTCGGTTTAGAGTACTCTTGACTTAGCCTTTAATTAAAATGTCCTGGATTTGATCCAGCAACGTTGGCCTTGTCCTTCCCGTGCCAACTTTCGCATTCACTCTTGACTCATAAATCCTTTTTGTCAGTCTCCTTTCATTCATTCTCTCTACATGACCAAACCATCTAAGCATACCTTTCTCAATATTAGTCACTACATCTTCTTTTATACCACATCGTTCTCTTATCACTCAGTTTCAATCCACTATTTATTTTACTTTTGTGCTTTTTCTGCCATACCCAACTTTCACTACCATACATAACTGTTGGCACCGACACTCCTGCATGCACAGCCAGTCTGGCCCTTTCACACTTTCTATTGGATCATGTTCATTCGTCTGCAAATATGAATCGGAAGTTATTTAACTTATGTGACCTGAATACCCTTTTGGAGGTTTCATATTATTAAAAAAACAGGATTTGTTAATCCTAATATTGAACTTGCTTTCATTGTAAACCACAAAAAGATGTCAGATTAGGGTCACGTATAGCTGACATCGTCGCGCCGTCTTAGCTGATTGCCGTAACGTGGCCGGAATCAACAAGCCCAACTAATATAATCATGGCTGGCTTCTTCAGCGAAAATATTTTGGCGAGAATTTACCGCCTTGTTATATTATCACGACAGTTTGTTACGGCATTAATATTTATGGGTTACATAATCGACATTTAACCCCTTGTGGTTCATAGATCTGTTAAATAACTGCAACTTTTGGATAGTCGTCGTCGTCGCTTGAACCGATGGACGTCCACTGCTGGACATAGGTCTCACGTAATGACGTCCACAAGGCCCGATCTTGCGCCGCCTGGCTCCAGCGGCTACCGGCGACCCTCTTTATGTCGTCGGTCCACCTTGTGGGGGGTCTCCCTACACTGCGCCGTCCGGTGCGGGGTCGCCACTCCAGCACCTTTGGCCCCCAACGTCCATCGGTCCTTCGGACTATGTGCCCCGCCCATTGCCACTTCAGGTTCGCGATTCGCAGGACTATGTCGGTGACTCTGGTTCTACTACGGATCTCTTCATTTCTGATTCGATCACGTAGAGAAACTCCGAGCATAGCCCTCTCCATCGCACGCTGAGTGACTCTGAGCTTCCGCATGAGGCCCATAGTCAGCGACCATGTCTCAGAACCGTAGGTCATCACTGGCAACACGCACTGTTCGAAGACTTTGGTCTTCAGGCACTGAGGGTTATCAGACGAAAATATCTGACGTAACTTCCCGAACGCAGCCCAACCGAGTTGGATTCGGCGGTTGACCTCCTTCTCGAAATTGGATCTACCAAGCTGGACTATATGTCCCAGGTATGTTTGGATAGTGGTCCCAGTTTTGGATAGTGGTCTTCAGATATTTGTCGTTTTAAATATGGTGATATTGTTATATGACCTGCCTAGAATAGAACACAGAACCTCTACTAACAAAGCAAGTACTCGCATGAGGTCTTTATATTCCTCATAGTAAGTTATATTTATACACAACTGCTTCATTGGTTTAGTACTCAGGTATCTTCAGGTTGCTGGGCCGGTTCATATAGATCTTTTCCAGAGGCTCTTAGTTTCAAGTTCTCGGTTGAACTAATTCAAATTCCTATAGGCTATTGTTGTGAATTTATTTTTACAACATGATCTGTGATCATAAGCTTAAACTGTGATAATAACGGACACGTTTTAAAATCTTCCACTTTCGCAACGAACGCTCATCAACGAACATCATCTTGGCACAGCGAAATATACATATTTTTACCACCAAGCAGCAGTTTTCTTTGACTTCTCTGAAATCAGCGCCTGAATAATCTACACCCCGTCTTCTGAACATCGAGAAGACATAACAAATGGTCCTTCGAGCCAGATTTCATAAACGGATAGAGTTTCTAATGAAGGTATCTTGGTCATATAAAGGGCAACAATAACTACCAATTACTTTAACTTATAACACAGGGGAAGATTGAAGAAGAACACCATTGAAAAAGCGGACCTCGTGGATGTGAAATCTCCGGACAGGGTTCAATCTAACCATCTAATCTCCGTTTCATACGACTGTGTCTAAAAAAATGCCTTCATGATAGATGACTTACGTTTGGAGATGACACCTAAAGCAAAAGATTGGGTTTTCGTTTAAGAAATTCTCTCTATCCGTTTGACTGTCCCGCGGTGTGTTTTATTTAAGCCTGCCCCGCTCCCGCACGGACGTTTTTGCGTCGATTGCCCCGCGGTTCGAAAGACGTTTTCACGCGGTCGAACATTAAAGTCCCAAGAGCCACTTTAGCTTGGGACTTAAAGGTTCATGAAAGACTACCAAATGTTATAATTTTTATGTTTGCTAATAGTTAAACTATACAATGTTATCTTTCGTTTATTAAATTAAGACTCTGGTGTAGCGTCATGTTGCGCTAAACTTTGAGATAGTGAAAAAAGTCAAATTCAAATTAAAACTTACCTTAAAGATTTTCATTGTTATTCACATCACTTATATAATCAAAAATACAAATAATCTCTAATAAACACTCACAGTTTATAAAATACTAGAAAAAACTTAACGATCTTCGACGCAACACACGCATCGTTAGTAACGGATACTTTGTAACTGATTTATTATGTTTTTTTCTATTGTTTGGTGTTATCTCTATGCATATTTTTTTACGACAGTTACTGAGACGCGAAATAGATAATAAACATTATGACTTAAAAAGAAAGAGATGCTTATATAATCAATTGCCCGATTTGAGACAGTACTATAGTATCATGTCAACCGGTAGTAGCCACGGACGAGAAATTGGTGAGAGTCCAGCCATAGTGCCTGAGAATGTTTGTTACCTAATATTTAAACTGTGACGTTCAGGGTCTAAGTCACCCCTAAAAACCGATTAATTCGCTTTATAGCTTTATTTATCTTTCACTGAAGGTTACTGTAGTCAGAACTTGTGCCGAATGAACTTCTAGCAAAGGTTTACCCATGAAACGGTCAAACTCCTTCCTATTAAGCATCGGCAGCTCCTGTGATAGTGCAGGTGCCCATCAGGTAACCCATCAGCTCGTTTGTCTGCTATTGCAATAAAAAAATACTGTGACGTGAGAATTTATATTTCTTTAAACTCACAGAAGATCATTAAAACAGTTTGTGAAGAGTGACATTACTGAGTCAGATTGTTCCATAACTACTTTCAGATTTACAGCTGGGCGTTGCGACTTTGCTGGGTTTATATCCGCGATGCTCCCGGATTTAATGGAGACAAAAACTTTCTAACTATATTTTCTAATCTTATATTTTGAGAAAGATAACTTACATCTCTTTGGTGTCTAGAAGACGACAATTTACGAGGTAAAAGTAGTATTTTGCTTAAAAGTACATGACATACAGAGGCAGTCTGTCTAGTGGTTAGCATGTGCGACTACAGACATTAGGTTGAGTTTAAGATAGAATAGATAGATTAAACAAGTAGTACAGAAAACAAAACTTAGCGAGCAGTACAAAAAGGCAACCTTAATGTTACGGTGATTATTAAAAGAAAGAAGTGTAGGTGGTTTTCGTTAAAAATATACACGTACATACAAATATTCCTACATACTAATACATATACGTTTACATGAATAAAAACCGTTAAATATATAGATTATAAATCAATACATATTATATATAGCGGAGAATAAGAGAGAAGGAGAGAAGCATGAAGCATGAAGCATAGAGGCGTAGGGTTCTCCGCCGACATCGTCGTTAATGGCATCAATAATTCAATTTCCATACTGTGGGCGTTGATGGGTAATGTTGATGCAATCAAATTATTAATCAACTCAGATTATAATGTTCCCAATATCAATTTACACAAACTCATTAATAATAATAGCTAGGGATGCGACAGTTTCAAAAGTCGACCGCACTGGCGGGCCGTCACCCGAGAACTGCTCAGAGATTCTCACTTATTGACTCTGCCCCATGCCGATAGACAGATGGCACTAGCGTTCCACAGACTATAGTACTCCGACATGCTTATTATTAAATAAAAAACCTACTAACGATAGTCTACGTCACTTAAAACAGAGAAAGTTAATAATTCTTTACTTGTTCCTTGAATATGTCCAATGATTTAGATTCTCTTACACTCAGACGTAACTTGTTCCATAATTATAACCTGAACCTTGGTTTTATGAGGTATGGGCCCAAGTTTCAGGTCACGAGAGGGTTTTAAACACCGTCCATCAGAATCGTAAAATTCAAATTTATAGGGAAACAAAATTTAAAGTTTTCTATAAAGATCTTCTCAATATTTACCCAAAGTTGGGAAGTCGTCGGTTGGTTCCACTTCCATGCCTCGAAGAGCACGTTAAGCCGTCGGTCCTGCGCCTGATTTCTCTCCTGTCGTGTCGGATTGCCGTCACATCGGACTATAAGAGTGAAGGAATAGAGAGTGCACTTGTGCACTATGCCTGCTACTCCAAAGTAAAGCAGCGTGGTAGCCCTAAAAACCCTTTCTCATGAGTGAGAAGGTCTGTGCCCATCAGTAGGACATTAATGGGCTGCTACTTACTTTGCTACTTACAATGCCAAACATTGCCGGCTATTATTATAATCCGTAAACTTGGTTACAGGAACCTTGAGGAACTAAATATCCTCCAAACGTCCTGGGCAGAAGAAGGCAAGGGAAAACCTACGGCTACATCTCCCAAGAGAATGTCCCGACCACATGTATGACTGGAAACGTCAATGAATGCACGAGGTCAGATAATTCGCGTGACGACCGGCGCTCGGGGATATCCGGGCCCCCGAGTGTGAAAGTGTGATTAAGGTCTTTAAGCTACCGGTAAGATGGAAGGCAAAAGACCCTGAGGCCGAAGTCCGAAGCAATGGTCCAATCAGATAGCGGAGCAGCTGGATACCAAAATCAGTCAGGCCATCCACATCGCTACCGATCGGCAAAGATGGCACAGCTTGCTTCGTCGGGAACGTCACAATGCTCAGCAGTGAGAGATGACCAGAGGAGGAGGACTTACTTGACATACTTCAGACAGATGCTCTAATCATATGGTATAAAATAATGTATTAACTTTTGTTGAAAAGCGACTATACTCTCGCGAGCATTACATAACGAGGCGTGACGGCTCAGTCTCTTTCAAAATCCACAGTATGGCTGAAGAAGTTTCCTATAGAAATAGAAATCCAATTCAATACAAAAAGTTTAAAAAAGTAATTGTGTGTATGGTATTGTTTCCGCTTTATTACGTCAGTGTATGAAAATTTTTAAAATTCGCAAAGTAACACGAACTCCGTACATTGCAAGGGAAAGAGCTTTTACCAAATGAAAAGTTATTTTCCCTCCTTGTTTGGTTGTTTTATATTGTTGCACATCAAAAAAATTGTTTTCCCATATTTCCCCGAGCAAGCGCAATAACAATTGCGAACAATTTAAACAGAAATCCCCGTATGGGAGGTGCGGTGCAGATTAATATTGCAAGCAGACTCGCAGGTGCAAACGGGGCCAAATTGAAAATAGCTTACGATAGATAAATCTTCTTGCAACCTCACGACACGACAACGACAAGACCGCTATCTTTATCGTCACGTAAATTCTAACCAAAGTCCAAGTCACCGAAGTGATGTGATTGTATTGAAATGATATTTTTTAATCTTCATTTTAGAAACCGACGTAATTACATTTTGTGTACTTTTATTATCACTTAAATTGTAACTGTAGTCCTAACTACCTACTGTACACGAAAAGGAAATACTCAACATTCCTATGAAATTGATAATACAATAATTTTATATCGTCGTCGTCGTGGCTTCAACCGATGGACGTCCACTGCTGGACATAGGTCTCACGTAATGACGTCCACAAGGCCCGATCTTGCGCCGCCTGGCTCCAGCGGCTACCGGCGACCCTCTTTATGTCGTCGGTCCACCTTGTGGGGGGTCTCCCTACACTGCGCCGTCCGGTGCGGGGTCGCCACTCCATTTTATATTTAATATTTTATATATGTATAGTGTAATCATCACTTTCAAGTTTAATTAAAGTAACTTTACGAAGAAAACTCAATAATTATTCGAAATAACAATTTTTTTTTATTTATAATATTAAAACGCCCTTCAGCCACCCACCACGTTTTCAGAACATTTCCTTTACCACCTCTAAACACATCGGGATCCTCGGTGTCGACATTTCGTCCAAATCCGTACTCACTTGGAAGACAAAGCCAAATTGGCTTCAAAAAACTTGGGGTGTTCAATAGGGCCAAGTGGCACTTTGTACCCGAGCATAGGATACTTTTATATAAGGCCCAAATCCGACCGCACCCCGAGTACAGCTCTCATCTGTGGGCTGTACCCCAATACCAACTCCTTCCAATTGACCGAATACAAAGACGAACAATTCTATGTGTGTTCTATCGTATCTATCACTGGAAATTTTCTGAGGAGGTATTTAACTTGGTGCCACCGTCTCCCTTCTTTGACAGGACAACTCGACGAAAAAATTTATTTCAGCCGCACAACTTGGATGCATGGCCTTCAGGCACAGTTCAATTTCGTCGATCCTTTTTCCCGCGTACGTGCATGATGTGGAACTAACTCCCGCCAACGGTGTTCCCGCAAGGCTATGACCTAGATACATTTAAAAGACGGATAAATTCCTATCTGTTAGGTCGACAACGCATCGGCGGTCCCTAAGATGCTGCAGGTGTCCATGGGAGGCGGTGATCACTCAACATCAGATGACTCGCAAGCTCGTTTGCGTGCCAAGGCTATAAAAAAAAATCAATATATTTTTAATATCTAACAACCTGAGTTGAGAAGTATGAGTGGATTAAAACTGCGTGACAGAGTAAGAAATAGTGTGATAAGAGAACGTTGTGGTATAAAAGAAGACGTAGTGACTAAAATCGAGAAAGGTAGGCTTAGATGGCTTTGGCATGTAGAGAGAATGAGTGAAAGGAGACTGACAAAAAGGATTTATGAGTCAAGAGTGAATGCGAAAGTTGGAAGGGGAAGACCAAGGCGAAGGTTCCTGGACCAAATCCAGGACATTTTAAATAAGGGCCAGGTCAAGAGTACTCTAAACCGACGAACTTGTATGAACGGTTTAATGAGAATGAAAGAAGCGAAGGAGACATGCAAGGATCGTGGCAAGTGGAAGGACGTAGTCTCTGCCTATCCCGAAGGGAATGAGGCGTGATGCTATGTATGTATGTGTACACACAATTAGTTACCAGATTCTCAAATACTAATTCAACACACATTATGTATCGGGCAATAACTAATATGTTAGAGTTTTAATCTTTATTTGACAATAATTTTTTAGCAGTAAAATTAAATCGGATCGCTCTCGTCCTTTGGAAGGAGGATTTGGCGCAACCATGTCGCAATTACATATCCGCAGTGAGTGGTAAAGATGTGCCAACTGTAGCAAACAACCTATTGACTTGTGTTTCGGAACGAAATATTAAGACATCTTTGGGGTATACCCGATCTTGTAGCTTCTTTTAACACACCAACAACCTCAGTACAAACAATACACGCAACAGCAGTAACTATTGTGTCCATATCTTCTTCTTCTAAAAGTACCTCTTCATTTTTCTTCATGCCCCTTCGCAAGATGGATCAACTCGGCTGCGGACTTTATTCCTGTCCATTCGCGTATGTTCTGCAGTCAAGACTTCTTTCTACGTCCAGCACCCCTTTTGCCCCTAACCTTACTCATCATAAGTTAGAGTAACCCGTACCTATCGTGCCTATGTGGACGAGATACTCAACTTTCGCGCTGGAGTACAGTTTCGTTACGATTCTTTTGCATCCAACTGATACGAAGCATGGTAACACCAGACCTTATGGTGTCCTCCATCAGGGTCCATGCTTCCAACCTATACGTGACAACAGATGTAGCAAAGTAGGATCCTGACTCTGAGCTTTATGTTTATTTGGCGATGACGCAATATATTTTACATTTTTTTATATGATACACTAGCAGACCCGACTGACTTCGTTCTGTCAAAATGATTTGGAATGTGGCAGATTTCAGTTTTACGAATGATTTTCTAAATGTAATTACAGCAGTACTAAATATCTTTAGCTCTTACATTTTTGTGACTATTCAATTTGGTCGGATTGTGACCATTCAATTGATTTTGAACTTCCTGCCGCGACAATAAAGGGCAAATTGACAGTGAGTACTTGTAATTTATTATGTATTTTATTGAATAGCAATAAAGGTCAAATTGGCTTTATTTAATTTAAATAGAAAAAGTATGTATGCGAAACGGAAAAGGGCTGTTTTAGGGTTTTCTCCTGCAATTATTCGAACTTTTCTCGCCGTAAAAACCATCCTTGGACTTCAACGAACATTTAAAAAAAAGAATTGTCAAAATTGACCCAGGCGTTGTTGAGTTATGCGCTTACCAACACATTTTGCGATTCATTTTTATATTATAAATGACTATCCACATAAATTTGAAAAAAAAAATGGTAAAGGGTTGATGGAATTCAAAAAATTACTCGCCTTAAACCTTCTACAATTGATTCCGCGTCGAATGGTCATGGTTTCATGCCGATCGGTCCAGTAGTTTTCAAGTTTATCAATAACAAAGAAAAACAAAGTTGCTTTCATATATATAGATAGATATAGTTATGATATTGTCAAAATATATATGTGGACTAGATTACGATGGACATATTTTCCGATATTGTAGATTCCTCCAACTATGTCTTCGCTTGTGAGGACATGGTCCCCGATATCTGATACAACCAGTGCCGCGAGCTTCGTCCTCAGACCCGCTCGGACCGCGCATGTCGTCGGTTTAGAGTACTCTTGACCTGGCCCTTATTTAAATATTCTTTATTTGCTCCAGGAACGTTTGCCTTGGTCTGTCCCTTCCAACTTTCCTGTGCACTCTTGACTCATAAATCCTTTTTGTCAGTCTCCTTCCATTCATTCTCTCTACGTGCCCAAACCATCTAAGCATACTTTTCTCAATTTTAGTCACTCTATCTTCTTTTATACCACAACGATCTCTTATCACATCATTTCTTACTTTGTCAACGCTCTCATATCTACCGCCTAATTTAATTTTGTGCTTTTTCTGCCATACCATGCACAGCCAGTCTGGCCCTATGATACACCATCTGGCTGTTTATAAAGGCGTGCAGAGCACCATTCACCATATTCCCTGCATTCACTCTCCTTTCAATATCACTTTCACATGTTCCTCCTTTTGTAAATTTAGATCCCAAGTATACAAAGTCTTTCACCTCTTCCACTTGTTCCCCATCTATCAAAATATAAACATTCTTATCCATTATATAATCTTCATCATTATAATAAGCTTCTAATTGTTTTTGACATTTTCTTTAAACCATGTGGAAGCAAAACCGAAATCAAAGGAGGTATCTCTATTAAAAACGCGTATGCTCAACCTAACAAATGAGTCAAATATTTTTTGAAATATCATAAAATAAAATGAACACTCATAAGATATTTATTTAATAACATTATAATACGTTTTTTAGATTTAAAATATACATAACGTCGCTTATATCTAAATTTAATACGAACTACTTAATTGTTACTTTTTAACCGATATTATACCAAGTTATACCATCATTAATTTTTTCACCATCTTTTAGATTAACTTGGGATTCAAATCCAGTATCAATGGTTTCGTGAACCAAAGTTGAATTAACTAATTTAACAAAAACCCCTTTAAACTGTATACTTGAAATACCATTGCTATCGGAAATTATAGCACCAGTTTCTTCTTCTGAACCGACTTCGGATTCGATCCCTGTATCGTATTCTTGGAGATCCTTAGAGGAACTAGTAACATTTTAGAAAGATAAACCGTGTGTTCGTTTGTCATATTATGCCAACTAAATACTTGTACTATCAGAAACTATAGCATTATTTCCTTCTTTTTAAGTGTCTTGGGAATTGAACCCAACGCCATATTCGTGATCATCGAAAGCCAATGTTACTAAATTTTAGAAAAATAACCGTGTGTTTGTTGATCTATGAACTTACTAAATATTTGAAATACCATTTGATACTTTTTATTCGCCTTGGGACCCAAAGCCATTATCAAATCCATTATCATTCGAAGAAGAATTGACTATTTTTTCCTATGCTGGTTTATTTCTATTAAAAAGACACCCTACTTTGAGTACACTTATTTCCTTTTCACTGTTTTTGGACTCGAATCTTTCGACATTCCCAGAGGATTACAAAAAAATCAACGCCGAAGTTGCAGGGCGTATAACTAGTGATAAATAAATCAATTCATTCACAGTCGAGTATCATACCCTTCGTTATGGGCCCCTGAAGCCTTCGAATGCTTTGATTTCCCAAGAGCCTCCGCCTGGTGCACGGTGTCGGGTAACGAATCGTCGGATATATCAGGAACTAGGAAGGTTGTTAAGCCAGCTATGAAGGCTGTTACGCCGAAGACGAAAGAGGGTAGTCCTTCCCAGTATACCATCTGTATAATAGTATACACACGTTATTCTTTTTATGTCTATTTATGTATAATTAGGGGCAGCGTGATGGGTCCATAACCTAAAAACCCTCTCTCTTTCTTATGGATTAGGAAGCTTATGCCCAGCAGTGGGACGTTAATATGCTGCTACATACAAGTAAGTAACCCATGAAACTTCATCTATATACCCAATTAGTAAATTTCGTTTTGTATTGACACAGAAAAAGGTCTTTATGTATCAACGCTCTTACAATATTATAGAACTAAAGAGCTTATTACTATGTTTGGTTAATAGCTCTTATCTCAAGAACTAATAATGCTAGTTGATAAACTATTTAAATGTTAGATAGCCTATTTATTGAGAGAGGTTTTAGGCAATAAAACGTTATATTACAATCAATAGGATCGGAGCACCAATGAAAAACGTTGCAAAAACTGGGTAAATGTAACACTTTGAGAGCTTCAGTTGCGTGCGGTGTGTAAACGGTTACAGTTACGCAAAAAACATGTATGAAAGTATTGTTCCTCTTGAAAAGTTGTGAAAAAATGTTTACGATAGCATACGTCTATCTTTTAAGGTTAACCCACCATAACCCTTTTTGTAATTTGTTCTAACCCTCTCTTATATCCTTAGTGTCGACTTTTTTCTTGAATTGATTGCCAATTAATAGTGTAGGACTGCCTCATTGGTCTAGTGGTTAGCATGTTCGACTACAGACGTGAGGTCCTGGATTCGAGTCCCGGGTCAAAAATGGATATTGAGTACTCTATTAAGATTTTCTCAATATTTGCCCGAAGTTGGGGAGTTGGCGGTGTGATCCACACCCGTGCCTCGGAGAGCACGTTAAGCCGTAGGTCCTGCGCCCGATCTCTCTCCGGTTGTGTCAGAATACCGTCACATCGGACTATGAGAGTGAAGGAATAGAGAGTGCACTTGTGTACTATGCTTGCCAATCCGCAGTGGAGCAGCATGGTGGGTCTGTGCTCTAAAACCCTCTCTTATATGAGTGGCCTCTCTCGGGAGGCCTGTACCCAGCAGTGGGACGTTAAGTGGGCTGCTACTTACTTACAATAGTGAAGCATCATGGTGGGTCTATGCTTTAAAACCCCCTCTCTTAAGAGTGACAAGCCCTGTACCCAACAGTGGGCTTTTAATTGTATGATACTTGCTTTTTTATATAATTGAACGTCTTATATCAATATGTCAAGGTGAGTTCAAGGTCAGCTATTATATCGCAATGGTACAAGTGCTCGTTTTGCTAGCATATGTACCAGATTTAGGAAAATTTAGGAAATTACATTTTTTAATTCGTTTTAGACACCAAAAGTTGAAATTACTATCAAACGCTAACTTGTCTGTAATAAAAGGAAATAAGTTACCAATAATGGTGTTTGTGGTGCAACCATGGATCCCACGCGTCCAAGAGATGAGCACAACGCGTGCATGGAGTTCCTGGTATAAGTTGGGAACAGCTCCAGTGTGTAAATGTAGGTGATGGTGAAATAGAAATTGGACATCAGCTTCCCTGCCATGTAGAACACGATGGAGAGCCATGGCAAATCTGAAAGGTGAATTAAAGCTGTGCAACTGTTGTATTAATTAATTTATTTAGAAAACAAACAGTTATTATACACATTACAAGTAATACACAAAAACCAGTCAAGTTTCCGCTTTCAGTTGTGTGTGTATACGTGCGTGCGTTCGTGCACGCATCCGTGCATTCGTGAATCCGTGCCTGCGTAGCATACGTGTGAGCTTTCGTTCTTGCGAGCATGTTTGTAAGCGTGCGTGGGAGCGTACGTGGGAGCGTAAGTGAGAGCGTGCTCGTGTGTGAGCACGCGTGTAAGCGTCCGTGGGTTCGTGCGTGCGTGCGTCCATGCGAGGGTACGTGCTAGCGTGCGTGTGTGTGTCCATCCAAGCTTGCTTGTTAACATACGTGCGAGCGTGCGTTCTTGGGAGCATGCGTGCGGACGTGGGTGTGAGCGTGCGTGGTAGCGGGTGTGCGTGAATTATCTTATTTATAATAAAATACAAAGGAGATTTAAACTATGCAAATTAGTGACGGACAAAAGGCGGTCTCATCGCTACAAAGCAATTTCTTCTTCTTTTATTATATATGTTAAAAATTATATTACAACTTTTATACAAAAATATGTTGTTTCAACTATTTTCTGCGTATGTATTCTTTATTAATACGAACAACAGAAGAAGTTTATCTTAATCCCTAACAAAAGATCTATTTTAAATATTCAGCTACTCACCATTGGGTAGAAAAGGTTGAGTTATGCATAATATCGCACCGCAAAAAAAGGAAAGCATCAAAGGGCCTTTCCTCTTGAAATAAGTCAACAAATATGCTGAACCAATATACCCTGGTATCTCAACCACTGTAGATAACGCAAAGTTTACATATTTATTCCCTTGTAACGACACTGAATTTATTAATAACCCGTAGTTGACGAAGGTGGATGTAGTCCACCAGACTAGGCATACAAAGAACCTCTTTCTCAAGGCTTTCGAGGTGAAAGTGTCTTTTAAAAGCTCTCCCAATCCAACACTTCGTGTCACCTCACATGATAGGTTTGCTAAAGAATTCTTGTCTATGACAATTTTATTCCTTCTTGCAGCCTTTTCTAGAATAGCCACAGCTTCATCTTTCCTTCCTCTTGCTAGAAGCCATCTGGAGCTTTCATCTAGAAGGTATTTGTATGCTATAAAGAGGAAAGCCGGGGTGTAAATCGCTCTTAAATACCACCTCCAATCGGGTATCAACCAGGCTATAACTGCTAGAATAACACCACCCAGCACATAACCAAAGCTGCATATCATATTGTATACTAATTTCTTCTTTTTTGATACAATTTCTAACGCTGAAATTAAAAATACTTAGGTATACGTGTGTATCCACTTCAAACTCAAAAAATAAATTAATCATTAATAAACCTATTTCTGTATGCGATTTTATCTACGTCCACTTTATAATTAGCTCCAAATTGAGCGAATGAAAACAACAGTGTTAAAAAAAACGTTTATAAACTCACATAACACGTACAACGGAGAGCAAATATCACCAATGGCAGCCTCCATGAACTCCATTGCGATATAAAACCAGTACCACGTGGAAAAACTCCTCAGTGTACCGAAGACTGCTCCAAAGATACCTGTTATTACGGCTGCAGTTTTTCTTCCAAGCCTGGATAGAAAAAGAACTATTTTAAGAGGTACCCCTTACCTATTACCAGTTTAGCGTGCTTTCGTCTTAGACTGTATTACTATATTATTTTATATGGTCAATATACGCAAAAGCCCCCCCCCCCCCCACCCACTTAGTTACCATCGCTTCACACTTAATACACCTTAAGTAAATATTGATATGCAGCAATAAACGTAAGGTCATTGCAATTTGATTACAGACAGTTAGATATTCTCCACAAATCGCACCCTTACTGTACACCGTTGAGGAGTTCCATTCATCATCATATTAAATACGACAACCACTTGACCTTACCACCGGTGCGGTAAACGACTCAAATATCCTGATAGCCTTTAAAAAATTCTGCCGAGTGTCGTTAATATGCTCCTAAGAATTGAAGAGTTCCCTTACTTTGTCATGGATCTCATGATCAAAACCTAACCAATTTTAAATCAAAAAAACCTTGAAGTATATAGTTTCCAATAAAAAAAAGAATCATGGAAATCGGTTGGTGTGATCTTGAGTTATTCGTCCATCTTCATGACGCTAATCACAAAAACTTGATTCAAGGTACACACGGTATCAAAATATTACACATACAAAAACTATATCGAATAGTTCTTGTATCTGATCCCTATTACCTGTCAGACATTGGTCCTACAATCAGCAAGCCACACATGTATCCAAAGCTATGTACAGTCCCAACTAACGTCCTCTTCCATTCCTGACAAGCGAGTTCAAACTGAAACAGAAAATCCTTACGTGAAGCAAAAACTTTAGAGAGAGAAAGAGAAATTGTTCAAGGGGTACAGATAGGCGCCTCATCACTCACTACCAGGCAACCTCAGAGCAAAAGAGTTAATACTAAAAACAAACAAACGGAACAGGGGGTGTCCAATCCAAATGTACATTTAATGGGTATACATACATACATAGCATCACGCCAAATTCCCATAGGGGTAGACAGAGACAACGACCTTCCACTTGCCACGATCCTTGCATATCTCCTTCGCTTCCTTCATTCTCATTAAACCTTTCTTACAAGTCCGTCGGTTTAAAGTACTCTTAACTTGGCCGTTACTTAAAATGTCCTAGATTTGATCCAGGACCGTTCGCCTTGGTCTTCCGCTTCCAACCTTCGCATTTACTCCTGACTCATAAACCCTTTTTGTCAGTCTCCTTTCATTCATTCTCTCTACATGCCCAAACCATCTAAGCATATCTTTCTCAATTTTAGTCACTACGTCTTCTTTTATACCACAACGTCCTCTTATCACACTATTTCTTACTCTGTCACTCAGTGTTAATCCATCATACTTCTCAACGCTCTCATCTCTACCGCCTTTATTGTACTTTTATAATTCTTCTGTCATACCCAACTTTCACTACCACAAATGTATATATACCCCTCTCTTGTCGAGTTATTATTTTTATTATAATTTCATGATATCTTTTGAATGGAATATCCGATTTCAATAATTCAAAAAGTTATCATCAGGTATTGACAGTCTTGAATATTAAATTATTTATTAGGATATAAATTTATGAATGGTATGGATAACATGGTCTGATTTTAATTGGCATTTCTATCAATTTGTTAAATGTATAAAAGTAGTTATAGTGACGTCACTACTATAGTTAGACATATGGTCTCGCGAAGTTTTTTGTAGATATTGATATATTCTATAATATTGTTGAACATTTTTTTGTCCTATCATTAATACTTTTCACAGCGTATGCGATGAAAGACATTTCATGGCTAGTTTTTTTTACACCTTCGGTTGGTTTTAATGGGAATTTCTACAGATTTCTATAGTAATCTAGTACTAGATATAGCCTATATTACTCAGTGATAATGTAGCTTTCTACTGAAACAAGAATTATTAAAATCGGTCCAGTACTTTTTGAGTTTATTCGTTACATACAAAAATACAAATCTTTCCTCTTTATAATATTAGTGTAGATGAACCCTTTACCGACTATAACAAACAGAACAACAATGGAATTAATATGGTTGTATAACTCTGCCACACCCCGCGACCGCTTCGCTTCTTAAATCTCTGATATCTTCTAAGATATCTATTTTAATGAATCACTTTAAAGGACAATTTTAATCTACATGATATATACAATGTATTTAACGTTTTTTATTTGATGAATAATAATACTATATTGTATAAAATAGCTTGGTACATAACACATATTTCTTTGCAATATGTAAAAGGTAACAATGTTTACAGTGGGTGATCCTTTAAAGATAAATATATACAATTACTGAGTTATTTATAGCTCTTTTTATAATATACAATTTCGTTATACATTAATTTGATGTATCTCGTAAGGTTTAGTCAGCGATTGCGATTAAAGAGCACAAAAATATATTTGTTACGATATCACATTTTTTAATTTATTATTATTTTTAGTTTTCTGTACTATAATATATATGTATGATACATACAAACTTACCTCTTGAATCACGCTATCTATTGTTGAAAACTACATTAAAATCAGTTGAATGGTTTGAAAGATCTAAGCGAAAATAAATATGATAAGTTACTTACATACGCAACGAAGCTATTCGGGTTATCGTATTCCCACTCGGAACAGAAATGCGTTGAATTGTATGCACTGCAGTATTCCGTGGCATTTTTAAAGTCATCTTTGCATCTGAAATTAATATAGATAAGGTAAGTAGCAACCCATTAACGTCCCACTGCTGGGCACAGGCCTCCACACTCATTAGAGAAAGGGTTTTTGGTGCATAGACCCAGCACGCTGCTCCATTGCGGTTTGACCGCCCAATGCTCCAATGAAGAGAGCGGGGTACTTGGCGGCGCTTGTTTGCGTGAATTCTCAGTCGGACTCATCAGGGACACCAGCAACGAATTCGAATATTGAATACCTGGTGCCTCACTCATGGATGAAGAGGGCTCCCCTCTGTTTTAGTCGGTATTGCATGGTCCCCACCATTGTACGCTGCTCCACTAAAGGAGGCGGAGAACTAGACGGCGCTTGTTAGCGTACTGCCTTCCGCGTCCGTAAATCCTCAGTCGGCTTCATCCGGAATACCAGGGACAAATGCAAAAGTTGAATACCTGGTGCCTCACTCATGGATGAAGAGGGTTCCCTTCGGTTTTAGTGGGCATTGCAAGGTCTCCACCATTGTACGCTGTTCCACTAAAGGAGACGGGGTACTAGACGGCGCTTGTTAGCGTACAGCCTTCCGCATCCGTAAATCCTCAGTCGGCTTCATCCGGGACACCAGGAACAAATGCAAAAGTTGAATACCTGGTGCCTCACTCATGGATGAAGAGGGTTCCCTTCGGTTTTAGTGGGCATTGCAAGGTCTCCACCATTGTACGCTGTTCCACTAAAGGAGACGGGGTACTAGACGGCGCTTGTTAGCGTACTGCCTTCCGCATCCGTAAATCCTCAGTCGGCTTCATCCGGGACACCATGGACAAATGCAAAAGTTGAATACCTGGTGCCTCACTCATGGATGAAGAGGGTTCCCTTCGGTTTTAGTGGGTATTGCAAGGTCTCCACCATTGCACGCTGCTCCACTAAAGGAAGCGAGGCACAAGACGGCGCTCATTTCCGTACCTCCTTCCGCCTCCGTGAATCCTCAGTTGGACTCGACCGGGACACCAAGGACAAATGCGAATGTTCAATACCTGGTGTAGTGAGTTTTGCGAGATCCTCACCATTGCCGAGTCCCACACTCCTGATCAGATATCAGGTTTAATGCGCAATGTATAGCGACAAAAAAACACAAATGCACTCTCTATTTCTTCACTCTCATAGTGGAATCCGACACGACCAGGCGCAACACTGACAGCTTAACTTGCTAAACAAGGCACGGGGGTGGAGCATACCGCCAATTACACAACAAAGGGTAAATACTCAGAATTTTTTGACAGAAAACTGAATATCCTAGAACCCAGCACCTCATGTCTGTAGCCGAAACTGTTAGCTTGTATTTCAAGTTATGATCATATACCAAGTATTTCATTATTGCTATATACTTCCTGATATTATAAGTGGTTGTCCAGTGGTGGAAATTCGACCATAAATTATAAGCTTGAACAACATTGAGGTTAAAGATAAAAAAGACCGATTTCAATAATTCTTTTGTTTTTCTGTTCTTTATTCTCGGAGAAGGTTCGCATGAAAGAATAAATAGAAATTTTAACAAAAAAAGAACCGCCTTCAAAACAAACTTACAAATACATTAATATGCTCTAAAAAGTAAGAAATAATTGCGTATTCTTTTATAGTGTTTTTCGTATTCTTATATTCGGAGTCGGTGTCAGCCAAGGAAGATGTTCTCCGGGTGTCCACTTGGCAGCTCCCACCTATATGTAGGCACCTCGGCTTTTTAGTGAATCTGAAGTAAACTAACAAATATATGAGATAACACCGTTTAAAGGAAACAGCTTTACAAAGTTAAATTTACATTAATATCGCCACACCCGGGATCGAACCCGAAACCCTTATACCACCGCTTCACACATAATTCACCTTCCAAATATTGCAATGCAGCAACAAACGTAAGGTCATTATATATTCTGCCAAAAATCACACTCTTACTGTAAGCCGTTGAGGAGTTCCATTGATCATCATATTTAACTACGACAATCACTTGACTATACCGAAGTTACGGTAGGTGATAAAAGATTCCGCCGAGTATCGTGAATTTCATAGATACCACGACCCTTGAACAATCCTTGAAGTATATCCTTTCCAATGAAAAAAGAATCATCAGAATCGGTTGGCGTGATAATGAGTTATTCGTCCATTTGTCGCGCAAATGCTTAAATGCCAAAATTAAGGATTATCCGGTTTTCTCATGGATATCATCATCAGAACTGGTTTTAAAAAATGGGACCCTATGACGAGCACCACCTTTCATTTAAAAAAAATCATCAAGATCGGTCCACCCAGTCGGGAGATATGAGGTAACAAACATAAAAAAATACAGACGAATTGATAAGCTCCTCCTTTTTTTTGAAGTCGGTTAAAAAATTAACAAACTTACGTAAAACATCAGAAATTTTAATAAAACTTAACCACTATAGAGACTTTTCTAATGTAACCTCCTTAGTGCTTTTGACAATACAAACTTTTTTGATGTAACCTTATGACGTTTGACATAATTGTCAGTTTTTGACAGATACACAATATACTCTTACATGCGTGTGTGTAATGTGTTGTTTTAATCGATTTAAAGTATTTTTTACGCATAATTGTAATAAAATATTATTATTGTGCACTCCTTCTCTATATAAACTATAAGTTTGTGTAATTTACTCCTCCATCCGAGCAATTTTCTTAAGAAATATAGTTTGAGGTGAGTTTTTACAAATAAAATACTCAAAATGCATTATGCTAATTGTCATAACCTACTTTTTTAATTATACCTAATCGATCAATAAACTCGTAATTATGCTGTACAGAAACTCCATTATTATTTAAACGATTGATAAATATGCAAATTTAGCTTAAGTTGTATTTTCTTATTAATACAGTATAGTGTAAATGCGAAAGTAATTATGTCTGTCTGTTATATTTTCTCCTATCTACTTCTGAACTGTTTGTTTAAATAAACGCTGTAATCTCAAGAAGTCGTAGTACGAATTGAAAAATTCTTTGACTATTGGATAGCCCATTTATCGAGGAAGGCTATATAACACCAAGTTACAACCAATAGGAGCTGAGAAACAATTAAAAATGTTGCAAAAATCCTTTTGACAGCTTTCGTTGCATGCGATGCGTAAACGGTTAAAGTTATGCAACAATAATGTATGAGGGAATTTTTCCCCTTAAAATGTTGCAAATTAAAGTTCTTTGCAACATCTTTTAAGGTTAACTACAGACTTTTAACTGCCTCATTGGTCTAGTAACTGCCTCATTTGTCTAGTGGTTAGCATGTTCGACTACAGACATGAGGTCCTGGGTTCGAGTCCCGGGTCGGGCCAATTCAAAATCGATATTAAGTTTTCCATTAAGATTTTCTCAATATTTGCCCGAAGTTAGGTAGTTGGCGGTGTTCTCCACCCCCGTGCCTCGGAGAGCACGTTAAGCTGTCGGTCTTGTGCCTGACCCCACTCCGGTCGTGTCGGATTCCCGTCACATCGGACTATGAGAGTGAAGGAATAGAGAGTGCACTTGTGTACTATGCCTGCCAATCCGCAGTGGAGCAGCGTCGTGGGTCTATGCTCTAAAAACCCAGTAGTGGAACGTTAATGGGCTGCTACTTACAGCCTTTTTATTACAATCAATGAAACTTCTTTATTCAAAGGTTCAAAGAGCATTACCCACAGAATCGGAAAGTAGATCTCACTGAAAAGAAACCGGCAAGAAACTCAACAGTTACTCCTTTAAATATAGTTTTGTATTCTCTAGCCCTTTGTCTCTCTAATAAATTCATGGACATAATTAAATTTAAGTGTATATTTATGTTTTTTTTTTAATAATTTATCATGTGAATGTGTTACCATCATATGCTATTGTCAAAGTTGTAAATAATTACCTGTAAGACACTTTCTCAGTGGCAAATATGAAATTGGCACAATACATCGAGTTGGTAGCGAACGCTAATGCGATTAAGATAAACCTTTCCACGTGGTACCGTTTAAAAACACCATATTCATCCAAAACCTCGTCTAAATCCACGGTTTTGTCCACAATTTTCTTAACACCCATCTTAATATAACCACTAAATCACTTTCAATACATAAAAGTACTACACACAGTTCATATTTTCAAAGGAAACACTTCAATGAAAAAGATTTCAAGGTCGCGTCACGTTTATGCACTTTTCGTTATTAAAAATAGAAAGAAGATATCTTTTTTTTTATTTTTATTTAATTCTTATTTAATATATTCGATAAGTTTGAAAAAAAACTACACAAAACTAATATATTATATGAAAGTTAGCAGTGAAATTTGCAAAGCAACGTTACTTTTCGTTACACGATAGAGAAGATATAATGCATTTGCTCCCACTTAATTCATAATTAATTCAATTACTAATTTTATATAAGCAATACAAATGAAATTAAATTAATTAAAAACACATTAAACGAGCAATTTTAAAGAAAAATCCCTTGTGAGTAAAACTTCAAAACCGCGTCACGTTTAATGACCTCGTCGTTTTAAAAGAAAGAAGATGTTACATCTTCTTCACTTTTATTTAATTCGTACGAATTCACGGAATACGGTAAATGAAGTAAATTATATAAAAAACAATGAAATTAATTTAAATTTACAAGAAACAGTGAACAAATAATTCTGAAGTAATACAACTTATGAGTGAACCCTTCAAAGGAGCGTCACATTTAAATACTTTCGTTACATGAAAGAGAAAGATTTATCTTCTTTACCCTTTCTTAGTTTATAAATTATTACAATAACTAATTCAGTATTATTTTAAATTCATGAAAAACTACACAGAATCCAAATTTTTAAACTTAAATCTCTTGTAATTTATGTTTCAAGGTCGTGTCACGTTTAAATACTTTTCGTTACAAGAAAGAAAAAGATTAATCTTTTTTACTCTCACTTAACTTCTATTTATAAAAATGACACTAATTTAGTATTATTTTACTTATCAATTGCTACATTGGATTCATCTTTTTAAACTAAGCTAGTATTATTTTAAGTGATCATGAAAAACTACACGGAATCTAAATTTTTAAACTTAAACCTATTGTGAGTTATGTTTCAAGGTCGTGTCACGTTTAAATACTTTTCGTTGCAAGAAATAAAAAGAATAATCTTCTTTACTCTCACTTAATTTCTATTTAATACAATCACTTTTATTTGATATTATCTGATTTGTGGAAAACTATACAGATTGCAAATTTTTAAAGTTAAACTTCTTTTAGGTCATATTTCAAGGTTGCGTCACGTTTGGGCACTATTTTCGTAAATGAAAGAATTATTTTCTGTACTCTCACTTAATTTCTATTTACTCATTCACTAATTTAGTACTATTTTATTCATGAGTTACTACACTGGATTCACATTTTTAAACGAAAACATCCTGTAGTGAAACTTCAAGGTCACGTCACTTTTAGACACTTTTTCGTTACATGAAAGTGAAAGATATTGTCGTAGTTTGAAAGTAAACACTTTGGATTAATCTAACGTCTAATTATCTCAATGTAAACACGTCAATACTTTAGTTATAATACACACTGAATGAACAGTGACAATGCAAGATCCCAAACAGTTGAAGGTAACTTAGTTCACAATGTCAACTACTCAACCGCGAAGAAAATAATTAAAAAAAGGCTCTGATAAATAAATATTCAATCAATCGATTCAAAACTTCAAAGCTATTTGATATAAAACGTTGATTGATAAGTAGTTTATGCATGTAACTTTGTCTGTATATAAATTCAATACACCATTGAGGTTTTCGTTGAAGAAAAGCATCATGAGTAAACTTCCATATCCTGGTAGTATTTCTGGGGTATATGTAGCCTACCAACCAGCATTACAGCAACTTGGTTGGTCTTAACTGTAATTGGTAAAAGAACTTACGAACTTAGAAAGACTTAGGTTATGTACAAATTTGATTACAATGAAAAGAGCTATAGTGGGTTATCTTTAAAAGATAGACTTATGTTCATATGGACTTTTTTTAGATCTTTCTAAGAGGAACAACTTCATCATACATGATTGTTACGTAACTTTAACCGTTTACGAAATATAGAAGATAACAAAGAAAGATATAGAGAAAGATAACAATAAACAAAAAGATATTAACTACAAATAAAGTAAGATAAACTATTGTCTCATTAAGACTCGAAAGCGGTTGTCCAGGGAAGACTTTGCCAGTTTGGAGAGAGCGGGACCAACGGCTTAACTTGCTTAAACAAGGCATGAGGGTGGAGCACACCAATTACACAACACAGGGTTAATACTAAGAATTTCTTGACAGAAAACTTAATTTCACCCGATATTCCAACTCAGGACCTTGTGTCTGAAGCCATCAACACCAAGTGTTCACTGATTCCTATATACTTACATACATAGCATCATGCATCATTCCCTTCGGGGTAGGCAGAGACAACATCCTTCCACTTGCCACGATCCTTGCATATCTCCTTCGCTTCTTTCATTCTCATTAAACCTTTCATACAAGTTCGTCGGTTTAGAGTACTCTTGACCTGGCCGTTATTTAAAATGTCCTGGATTTGGTCCAGGAACGTTCGCCTCGGTCTTCCCCTTCCAACTTTCGCATTCACTCTTGACTCATAAATCCTTTTTGTCAGTCTCCTTTCATTCATTCTCTCTACATGCCCAAACCATCTAAGCATACCTTTTTCAATTTTAGTCACTACGTCTTCTTTTATACCACAACGTTCTCTTATCACACTATTTCTCACTCTGTCACTCAGTTTTAATCCACTCATGCTTCTCAACGCTCTCATCTCTACCGCATTTATTTTACTTTTGTGATTCTTCTGCCATACCCAACTTTCACTACCATACATAAGTGTTGGCACCAACACTCCAGCATGCACTGCCAGTCTAGCCCTTTGAGACACCATCTGGCTATTCATAAAAGCATGCAGAGCACCATTTACCATATTCCCTGCATTCACTCTCCTTTCGATATCACTTTCACATGTTCCATCTTTTGTAAATTTAGATCCCAAGTATACAAATTCTTTCACCTCTTCCACTTGTTCCCCATCTATCAAAATATTGCCATTCATCATAGATTCATCTCGTTCAAAAAGCATAACTTTCGTTTTGTTTACATTCACTTTCATTCCTTTCCCTTTCAAAGCTTCATTCATAATATTTAGCATCTCCTGAAGCTCGTTAGCGGATGACGCAAGTATTACTTGATCATCAGCGTAGAGTAAACATTTGATGAGTAATTCATTCATTCTTAACCCATACATACATTCTTTTAAATCTGTCAAACATTTATCCATGAAAAGGTTGAACAGCCATGGTGACGCAACACATCCCTGTCGAACACCTCTTTCGACAGGAAACCACTCCGTGTACGCTCCGTTTATTCTGACACAGGCACTAGAACCCTCATAGAGAGACTTCAATGCTTGGATCAGACAACCGCTCACCCCATACGTAGATAACGTTGACCACAGCTCATTCCTCACCACTCGATCATAGGCCTTTTCTAAATCTACGAACGCGCAATAAACTTTTTGGTGTTTAGCCAAACATTTTTCAGTTATGCACCGTAAAGAAAAGACCTGATCCGTACATCCCATTCCTCTTCTAAATCCCGCTTGCACGTCCCATATTTTCTCATCAGTTTCATTAATCACCCTTTCAATCAATATCCTTGCATACAATTTGCCGACGACACTAAGAAGGCTGATACCGCGGTAATTTTTGCCTTCCTGGTGTGATCCTTTTCCTTTATATAGAGGGACTATATACTTAATGGTATTAATATTACTAGTGGTCGTCCTGTAGTCTAAATTCGACCATAATTATTTTATTTATAAGCTTGATCATTAAAAAGTTGTTGCACTAATCCATACATACATAGAGACAACGTCCTTCCACTTGCCACGATCCTTGCATATCTCCTTCGCTTCTTTCATTCTCATTAAACCTTTCATACAAGTGCGTCGGTTTAGAGTACTCTTAACCTGGACCTTATTTAAAATGTCCTGGATTGGATCCAGGAATATTCGCCTTGGTCTTCCCCTTCTAACTTTCGCATTCACTCTTACTCATTAACCCTTTTTGTCAGTCTTCTTTCATTCACTCTACATTCCCAAACCATTTAAGCATACTTTTCTCAATTTTAGTCACTGCATCTTCTTGCACTAACACAAAGTTTGGAATCATCGCAAATCATCGAAATCGGTTGGCGTGATCTTGAGTTATACGTCCATTTGTCGCGCGCATGCTTAATGCAAATTTAACACTTGTCCGGTTTTCTCATGGATCAGAACTGGATTAAAAAAAACTGGGATCTTATGACGAGAACCACCTTTCATTTAAAAAAAAATCATCAAGATCGGTCCACCCAGTCGGGAGATATGAGGTCACAAACTTTATCTTTTTTTTAAGTCGGTTAAGAATACTTTTTCATTTGTTTTTGACATTTGACATTGACAACCAACAATTTCTGAACGCAACTATAATATACGACAGACTTTAGCGGGTATTAAGGCCTAAAGATATTATATATAGAGAGAGGGAACAAATTTGATGATCATATAAAAGATTATAGTGAGTCAGCTTTAAAAGAAAGACATATGGCTTACGTCTTTAGCCGCTAATGGCAGATGAACGTTTATCCTTGATTTATAATTGCTCATTGAATTCAAATCGTATTGCATTTTGTGCTGCCCACATTCGTTATATGTAAATTTTTTAACTAGGACTTACTGTGAGTTAAAAAAATGACAGACAACGAAGCATATTGTATCAGGTGTCTCAAAAGAAATTATATATTACTTTAGCTAACCTCCAGACGAATTAGCATCAAAATGCTGCACATCTTTTTGACGCTAATCACGTGTTTCATCCTTAAAAATTTTACCCTCATGCGCCTTAAGAAGTTTAACTTCAAAATACTTAGTATTTAAATTGATTTCTAAACGACGGGACGAACGTCAAATTGACAGGTAGGGTAGTTCCAAAGGGAAAGCGAAATTGTTGTTTTTACTATATTGCAAGCTTTTTTTATGTTAAGTCACTCATAAACCTCCCCTAGGACTCCCACAAGTAATTCAAAACCAACATTATCACAAATCAGTCCAGCCGCTCTCGAGTTAAAAGTCATCAAAAACTTATCACCAGCTGGATAAATTAAATAAATAAAAATGTTAACAAAAAAAGAACCGCCTTCAAAACAAACTGTTCCATATATATTAATATGCTCTAAAAAGTAAAAAATAATTGCGTATTCTTATATTTGGAGTCGGTGTCTTTCCTAAATTTTTATTTATTTTTAGTGAATCGGAAGTAAAGTAACAAATTTATCTCAATATGTGTACACCTAAAAAAGTGTTGCTCATATGAGACAGCACCGTTTAAATGAAACAACAACAACAAACGTCACACCTGGGATCGAACCCGCAACATAATACTCGTACGTTACAGGTTAGTTATTTTGCCATCCCGCTGTCACCCGTCTTTTACATGGTAATCACAACAACAACAACAACAACAACAAAAAAACACAACACTAATACGCAAAATGACCACACACACACCCCCCCCCCCCCCCCCCCCCCCCCCCCCCCCCCCCCCCCCCCCCCCCCCCCCCCCCCCCCCCCCCCCCCCCCCCCCCCCCCCCCCCCCCCCCCCCCCCCCCCCCCCCCCCCCCCCCCCCCCCCCCCCCCCCCCCCCCCCCCCCCCCCCCCCCCCCCCCCCCCCCCCCCCCCCCCCCCCCCCCCCCCCCCCCCCCCCCCCCCCCCCCCCCCCCCCCCCCCCCCCCCCCCCCCCCCCCCCCCCCCCCCCCCCCCCCCCCCCCCCCCCCCCCCCCCCCCCCCCCCCCCCCCCCCCCCCCCCCCCCCCCCCCCCCCCCCCCCCCCCCCCCCCCCCCCCCCCCCCCCCCCCCCCCCCCCCCCCCCCCCCCCCCCCCCCCCCCCCCCCCCCCCCCCCCCCCCCCCCCCCCCCCCCCCCCCCCCCCCCCCCCCCCCCCCCCCCCCCCCCCCCCCCCCCCCCCCCCCCCCCCCCCCCCCCCCCCCCCCCCCCCCCCCCCCCCCCCCCCCCCCCCCCCCCCCCCCCCCCCCCCCCCCCCCCCCCCCCCCCCCCCCCCCCCCCCCCCCCCCCCCCCCCCCCCCCCCCCCCCCCCCCCCCCCCCCCCCCCCCCCCCCCCCCCCCCCCCCCCCCCCCCCCCCCCCCCCCCCCCCCCCCCCCCCCCCCCCCCCCCCCCCCCCCCCCCCCCCCCCCCCCCCCCCCCCCCCCCCCCCCCCCCCCCCCCCCCCCCCCCCCCCCCCCCCCCCCCCCCCCCCCCCCCNTTGTGACAGTGCGTAGGATGGCGGGTCGTTTTTAGCCGGTAAGAGTCCGGCATAACCGGGACGTCCGCGGCGTCCCGGTATCCTATTGAGGATTTTTTTCCCGTCTTACCAAAAAAAAAAAAGGTGACTGCAATATCTGGAGATCTTATAAAAGATTCTGCCGAGTATCGTTAATTTGCTCCCAAGAATTGAAGAGTTCCGTTACTTTGTTATGGATCCCATGATCAAAACCTAACCAAACTATCATTAACAACCCTTGAAATATATCCTTTCTAATAAAAAAATAATCGTCGAAATCGGTTGGAGCGATCTTGAGTTATTCATCCATTTGTCGCGCACATGCTTAATGCAAATTTAACACTTATCCGGTTTTCTCATGGATGCCATCATCAGAACTGGTTTTTTACAAAAATGGGACATACGACAAGCACCACCTTTCATTTAAAAAGAATCATCAAGATCGGTCCACCCGGTCGGGAGATATGAGGTAACTAACATATAAAAAAAATACAGACGAATCGTCGCAGTATCCTTGGTAGTGTCTTCGATATCCATTTAGGTCACACCTTGTGACATTTTTTTCCTTAAGCCACATAAGCGTTATAAATTATCATTTAACTTTAAATGGTCGCCTTCAGTTCCTCAATCCATTACTAATAACATTATAAATACGAAAGTAACCCTGTTCGTCACACTTTAAACCTAAAGCTACTGAACCAATTTAAATGAAATTTGGTATACAGATAATTTAGAGACGGATAAATCGGATACTTTTAATGAGTTTCTCCATATTCCCACGGGATCTGGATATATAAACGAAAATCGACTACCTACTGATCTTATTCACCAGATTGATTTGAGTTTCAGCAAACAAGGTGTTAGGAGACCGCTTCCGAAAACGAACACAGACGATAGTACTAATGACACCTTTGGTTTGACTAACGTAGCTATAGTGGCATAACCACAGTAGTTGGACATATGGTATCATGGACTTTTTTGTAGATATTTATACGTTCTATAATGTTGTAGAACATTTTTTTGTTTTATCATCAATAGTTTCCGCAGGGCACTCGATAACAGATTTTCTTGTGTCACACCTTGGGTTACATCAATGCATTCTTCTTAGGGATTCCCATTTTTTTGAAAAAGTAATTTATCCTATGTCGTTCAGTGAAAATCAGCATTCTCGTCATCGTCGTCGCTTCAACCGATGGACGTCCACTGCTGGACATAGGTTTCACGTAATGACGTCCACATGGAGCGATCTTGCGCCGCCTGGCTCCAGCGGCTACCGGCAACCCTCTTTATGTGACCGGTCCACCTTGTGGGGGGTCTCCCTACACTGCGCCGTCCTGTGCGGGATCGCCACTCCAGCACTTTCGCCCCCCAACGTCCATCGGTCCTTCGGACTATGTGCCAAGCCTATTGCCACTTCAGGTTCACGATTCGCAGGACTATGTCGGTGACTCTGGTTCTACTACGGATCTCTTCATTTCTGATTCGATCACGTAGAGAAACTGCGAGCATAGCCTTCTCCATCGCACGCTGAGTGACTCTGAGCCTCCGCATGAGGCCCATAGTCAATGATAACGTCTCAGAACCGTAGGTCATCTGGAACTGGCAACACGCACTGTTCGAAGACTTTGGTCTTCAGGCACTGAGGGTTATCGGACGAAAATATCTGGCGTAACTTCCCGAACGCAGCCCACCGAGTTGGATTCGGCGGTTAACCTATTTCTCGAAATTGGATCTACCTAATGGTGTAAAATTTTTGAAATCGGTCCAGTAGCTTTTGTGTGAAAACACACAAATGTTTCCTCTTTATAATATTAGTTGAGATAGAACGCGACAATAGATTGGTAAATACTAAATATAATGTATGGAATAAAAGTGAATTGCATAATAAATACACTCCTCCAACACGCTGCTTGCTAAAATACAAACGTTTGTCAGCCGCTGCTTTGTTCTAGCTAACAGAGCCTTGATCCAAAGATGGTTTGTTCTCCGTAGATTATTTCAAGAGAGCCGTCGGTCACCCCAACCCTCTCATTAGAAATGCCGCCTCTTATGGGATTAGGGTAAGCATCCCGCCTAGGAAGAGGCGGCCCAAACACGTCCTTGACGACCAGATTACTATTGACAACGCCCCGTACAATATTACACACGAGGTCCCCGCTATCTGACGCACTCCGGCTACGGCCCCCAGTCGCGGACCCATGGGCGTCAAGATTAAGCATCTGTCCGATTGTCCTTTTCAGCAGCAGCAAACGTTGCTCTAAGCCTAGGTCCGAGCCTCGCAGGAGGCGCCCTTAGAGAAACGTTTCCCCCACGACGCAGCAGGGTCTTTCTACGGGCCCACCCTTCGGTGGAGTTTCTGCACTCGCCACCCCTCTCGGTTACACTATCAAAGCCAAAAGGGCGAACAGCAACTACACACTTCGAAAAAAAACCAAGATGGAAGGAGGGTCTCGGGTCCCCAGTTGCGGCTGGGGCTACTATAGTAGGCGATCTGCCCTCATCTGGACAAATGGCTGGGCAGAGAGCACGGTTCGCTTTCCTACAGGTTGGTACAGGTGCTTGCCAGTCACGGTTGCTTCGGTAAATACCTGTACCAAACTGTGCCGTCGGCCAGCTGTTACGAGTGTGGTGCCTCGTCAGACACAGCCCACCACACTGTGGCAGAATGGCCCGCCTGGGGACCTCAGCGACTCATTGATCGGCACAGACCTCTCAATGGCAAGAATTATAGGAGCAATACTTACCAGTGAGCAGGCCTATAGAGCGGTTGCCTCTTTTTGCGAGACTTTCATCTCGCTTAAGGAGGCACGGCAGGAAGGGGTGCAGGAAATCAGAGGTGGGGACTTATATACCTCCTGCCCCTATAGAAAATCAGTGACCTGCAATCGAGAGGCCAGAGAGGAATGCCTCAACGAACCTCTGGTCCCCACTCATGGTTGATGGCGGTCCCGCTGGGTTTTAGTAGGTTTTGTGAGTTTGTACCCCCGCACAGTCCCACACTCCCGACCCCATTAGTCGGGGTACGTAAATGCATCCCAGCGACAAAAAAAAAGCCACTGCTTTGAGTAGTTCCTGGGATATAGTTAAAGTAGGCGTAAGAAGTCGGCAAGTCTTTTATTCCAGTTTACAATCCGGTATTTATTGGAGCTAAGTTAAAACTCGTTTTGGTTGGTATTTAACTACAACTTCACGTGATGGTAAGTGGGGTTACGATTCGCCACAGTAGGCTCCACGATAGATATCAAATACTATTTGTTTTCCTCCTAAAGAATGGTGACCTCATATATTATCCGTTGTTTATAGCAAAAACGTGCTTAGAATTTATTGCTTTGTAGTAATTACTTTACCAACAGGCTTTATCAATGACCTCAACTGATTTCTTCTTACTGTTTAAAGGTTAGCTCTTGTCTATTCCGTTTCGTAGTTTTGGCGTTAAAGTGCGACAGACTAACAGTAACAGACTGCGGTATTAAAACTCGTTACTAGCATTATTTACGCTTCATCATCTCGATGCCCGTGTGCAAGTAATAGAAGCAAATTGAGCGAAAGTGCTAAAAATGTGTCATTAGTACTATCGTCTGTCTTTGATTTCGAAAGCGGATTTCTAACAACTCGTAAGCCCAAAATTATTTGTGAGAACGGCAATTTCTAATAATCTGATAAAAATCAGACTACTAACTTGTTACTAACTAGCTATGTAGGGGTAGGCAGAGACCACGTCCTTCCACTTGCCACGATCCTTGCATATCTCCTTCGCTTCTTTCATTCTCATTAAACCTTTCATACAAGTCTCCTGGCCCTTGTTTAAAATATCCTGGATTTGGTCCAGGAACGTTTACTTTGGTCTTCCACTTCCAACTGTCGCATTCACTCTTGAACCATAAATCCTTTTTGTCAGTCTTTTTCATTCATTCTCTAAACGCCCAAACCATCTAAGCATACCTTTCTCAATCTTAGTCACTACAATCTACTTTTATACCACATCGTTCTCTTATCACACCATTTCTTACTTTGTCACTCAGTTTCAATCCACTATTTATTTTACATTTGTGCTTTTTCTGTCAAACCCAACTTTCACTACCATACATAAGTGTTGGCACCAACACTCCTGCATTCACAGCCAGTCTTTCCCTTAGAGACACCATCTTTCTATTCATAAAGGCATGCAGAGCACCATTTACCATATTCCCTGCATTCACTCTCCTTTCAACATCACTTTCACATGTTCCATCTTTTGTAAATTTAGATCCCAAGTGTTGTTTAGTATTGTTTACATTCACTTTCATTCCTTTCCCTTTCAAATCTTCATTCATAATATTTAGCATCTCCTGTAACTCATTAGCAGCTAACGCAAGTATTACTTGATCATCAGCGTATAGTAAACATTTGATGAGTAAATGATTCATTCTTAAGAATTAATTAAAAGGTTATGAATGAATTAATGACAACAATAAGAAAACGTGAAATTCTGATTCTGATATTGAGCTACAGTTTATCTAATTTTAAGCATAAAACAAACCTGAACCCATGGTCTTCGGTGAGGAATATAAAATTACAGAACTGCAACGAGTTCAATGTAAAGGCGTATATAAGGAGAACTGTCGCTAGTACATGATAGCGTCCAAGGAGATTGAATCTCTCTAATACACCATCCAATGGCTCTTTATTCACACTTTCGCTATCAACAATCATTATAATATAAATATACTATAACTATAATATACATTTGCAATCCACGACATATAATAACAAGTGATTGATATACACTAACGATTTTTGTTGGAATCTACAAAACATGTTGTTTTTTGGACGCCATCTGAACAAACTGGTGTATGAATATTAATGTATTTATACATTTAAAAACACGCTACTTCGTCTGTGTTATTTTATTTTCTACTAGCCCGTCCCGGCTTCGCACGGGTAGACATAAATAGGTACAGATATTTAAGTTATAAGCATGATAATTAAAACGCCCATGAATCACTAAATTCTGAAAAACTCGAAATATTCAATGTCGCTTGCGTCCACTGCGTAAGGTAACCTAGTTCATAATGGTGCACCCCCTTCTCCCGCACTGCCCCTCTCTCGTCGAGTTAGTTACTCGATGCGCTGCGTGGCGGCCGCCGCCGGCATGTATTTTTATTTTAATTTCATGATATCTTTTGAATGGAATATCCGATTTCAATAATTCAAAAAGTAATCATCAGGTATTGAGACAGTCTTGAATATTAAATTATTTATTTGGATAAAAATTTATAAATGGTATGGATAACATGGTCTGATTTTGTCGGCATTTCTATCAATTTGTTAAATGTAAAAAAGTAGTTATAGTGACGTAACTTTAATAGTTAGACATATAGTCTCGGGAAGTTTTTTGTAGATATTGATATATTCTATAATATTGTCGAACATTTTTTTGTCCTATCATTAATGCTCTTCACAGCGTATGCGATAAAAGACATTTTATGGCTAATTTTTTTACACCTTCGGTTGGTTTTAATAGGAATTTCTAAAGATTTCTATAGTAATCTAGTACTAAACATAGCCTATGTTACTCAGTGATAATGTAGCATCCTAATGAAAAAATAATTATTAAAATCGGTCCAGTACTTTTTAAGTTTATTCGTTACATACAAAAATACAAATCTATCCTCTTTATAATATTAGTGTAGATAATAAATAACCTAACAATTGATTTACAGGTTTTTTCTAACAAACTCCGAGAAGACTTAATAGATATGACACTCAATTTAAATCCTTTGTTGAAAGTAATACATTTATATAACAAGTCAAAATATTGTTATATACTATAACATTTGTTGCCGGCGAAAATATTTCCATAACACTTGTGGCTCGCCAAAATATTCATATAACACTCGTGGCCGGTAAAAATATTTCCATAACACTTCTGGCTTGCCAAAATATTCATATAACACTCGTGGCCGGTAAAAATATTTCCATAACACTTCTGGCTCGCCAAAATATTCATATAATACTTGTGACTCGTCATAATATTCATATAACACTTGTGGCTCGCCAAAATATTTATATAATACTCGTAGCCGGTCATAACATTTATATAACAAGAAAAAATAATCTCATAAAATTTGTGGCCCGGCAAAATATTCATATAACAATTGTGGCCGGTCATAATATGGTCATAACATCGTTGGCCGTATAAAATATTCTTCTATTTGGCCAGCTAAAATATGAAATATTAATACACAAATATGTATTCGTTACGTGGAATTGGTGACAAAAGTCTGATAAATAACCTGATTCAAACCATAGGCCGTATAGACCTTGAAGCTCCGCCCGCTGTAATGCGAAATGCGAAAGATGGACAGAAAAACTTGAGGAGATTTAATAATAACCTTTCAAATCACAGACAAGTTTGAATTAAATTTATGTTTATCGAATATTGACTTATATTGCCGCCATCTAGTAGCTGGTAATGTAATTGATGTAACGCGCCATCTAGCTGTATTTGCCTGTACTAATTCGAAAAAATACTTTATAGCAAACAATTTGAAATTATCTTATTTCTGTAATTGGTTATAACTATTAATGGTCGCTTCTTGGTCGAAATTCGACCATAATTGATTTAAATTGTAAGTTTGAACATTAATAATTCTTTATTGTTATGCTTGTTATATTTAGGAGAAGTTTGGTGGTAAAGAAAACATTAACAAAGTTACATAAAACATCAGAAACTTAAAAGTCTGACCTCTTTAGTGCTTTTGACAGTATAAACTTTTTTAATGTAACCTTCTGACGTTTGACATATACGTCAGCGATTGACAGGTACATATAAATACTCTATGCGTGTCTTGGCGTGTGTCAAGTGTGTTTTATACTAATTGTATGCATATTTTTTATAAAATATTATCATTGTTTGTATAAACTATAAGTGTGGGAGATTTCATACTCCTCTGCCCGCGCAATTTTCGTAAAAAGAGGTATAAAGTTTTTGGTTACGTATTTTGCCACCAAGTTGCTTTCAGCTCTATCTAGCAGTGCTTATACGAACTATTTCGCCAATAACTGTAACTATAAGTATTAATAAGATAAAAAATAATTTCCGTTACCTCGGCTCTATCTTCCAAAATGACGGCGGCATTGACCAAGATGTTACTAGCAGGATAAATGCAGGTTGGATGAAGTGGAGGCAGGTCTCGGGAACTATTTGCGATGCCAGAATGCCCCTTAAACTAAAGGGGAAATTTATAAGACCATCGTAAGACCTGTCATCCTGTATGGATCAGAGTGCTGGGCCACCAAAGGGGAGAATGAAAGGAAATTGCATGTAGCGGAGATGCGAATGTTGAGATGGATGTGTGGAGTGACAAAATTAGATAAGATTAGGAATGAGTATATTAGAGGAAATGTGAAAGTAGCACCAGTGACCGAGAAGTTAAGGAGTAGAAGGTTAGCCTAGTATGGACATGTAATGAGAAGGGAGGATAGCCGTGTATGTAAGAGGGTCCTAAATATGATGGTAAGCGGCAGGGCCGGGAGAGGGCGACCAAAAACAGTGTGGTTGAACTGTGTGAAAGAGGATATGTGTGTAAGGGGTGTGAATGTAGAAATGACAGCGGATAGAGTGAAGTGGCGAAAGGAAACATGCTGTGCCGACCCCACCCGGGATAAGGGCATGAAAAACAACTGTAACGATGAGTAATTAATATAGATTAATTTGAATAAATCCTGACTATTTTACACGATATAAAGTTGCTTATTTAAACTAATATTATAAAGAGGTAACATTTACGTTTTTGTATATAAGTATGTTTGTAACGTTTTCACACAAAAACTACTGGGACGATTTCATAAATTTTTTCACCATTAAAAATCTGCATTTTGACTGAGCGACATGGGCTATATTACTTTAAAAAAGAATAGGGATTCCTAATAAAAATACATTAATATAATCAAAGGTGCTAAGGGCTATGCTCGGGGTTTCCCTACGTGATCAAATCAGAAATGAGGAGATCCGTAGGAGAACTAAAGTCACCGACGTAGCCTACCGAATTGCAAAGCTGAAGTGGCAATGGACAGGGCACGTAGTTCGCAGAACCGATGGACTTTGGGGCCCGAAGGTGCTAAAGTGGCGGCCTCGCACCGGAAAACGCACCATCGGCAGACCCCCACCAGGTAGACGTCCATTGGTTGAGACGACGACAACGACGAGGAATCAAAGGTGTGAAAAAATTAGTCTCAACAAATCTGTCATCGCGTGCGCTGCGGAAACTATTGATGATAAAACAAAAAAAAGTTGTACAATATTATAGAACGCATCAATATCTACAAAAATGTCCATGATACCTCATGTCTAACTACTGTAGTTATGGCACTATAACGACTTTGTCACATTTTAAAAGTTAACAAAACTGCTGATAATAATCATACTATATTATTCATACCTCTGTATTAATTCTTATCCTATTACGTGATATTTAAAGACCGTTTTAATATCTGAAAAATACTTTTTAAATTAATTAAATCGGACATTCATTCATTGCATAATCCGCAAAGATACCCAACAGATCAACCACTGAACGCAGTAGTACGTCATCATAATTCNACTCCGAATATAAGAATACGAAGAACATTATAAAAGAATACGCAATTATTTCTTACTTTTTAGAACATATTAATGTATTTGTAAGTTTGTTTTGAAGGCGGTTCTTTTTTTTTTAAAAAAATTTATTTATTATTAAATATTGTTTGTATAAACTATAATTGTGGGAGATTTCATACTCCTCTGCCCGCGCAATTTTCGTAAAAAGAGGTATAAAGTTTTTGGTTACGTATTTTGCCACCAAGTTGTATTCAGCTCTATCTAGCAGTGCTTATACGAACCATTTCGGCAATAACTGTAATGATAAGTAATTAATATAGATTAATTTGAATAAATCCAGATTATTTTACACGATAAATAAGTTGTTTATTTAAACTAATATTATAAAAAGGTAACATTTACGTTTTTGTATATAAGTATGTTTGTAACGTTTTCACACAAAAACCACTGGGACGATTTCATAAATTTTTTCACCATTAGAAAGCTGCATTTTGGCTAAGCGACATGGGCTATATTACTGTCTCAAAGAAAGAATAGGTATTCCTAATAAAAATACATTAATATAATCAAAGGTGCTAAGGGCTATGCTCGGGGTTTCCCTACGTGAACAAATCAGAAATTAGGAGAACTAAAGTCACCGACGTAGCTTACCGAATTGCAAAGCTGAAGTGGCAATGGGCAGGGCACGTAGTTTGCAGATGGGTTCGTTGGCAGACCCCCACCAGGTAGACGTCCATTGGTTGAGACGACGACGACGAGGAATCAAAGGTGTGAAAAAATTAGTCTCAACAAATCTGTCATCGCGTGCGTTGCGGAAACTATTGATGATAAAACAAAAAGATGTTCTACAATATTATAGAACGCATCAATATCTACAAAAATGTACATGGTACCTCATGTCTAACTACTGTAGTTATGGCACTATAACGACTTTGTTACATTTTAAAAGTTAACAAAACTGCTGATAATAATCATACCATATTATTCATACCTCTGTATTAATTCTTATCCTATTATATGATATTTAAAGACCGTTTTAATATCTGAAAAATACTTTTTAAATTAATTAAATAGGACATTCATTCATTGCATAATCCGCCAAGATACCCAACAGATCAACCACTGAACGCAGTAGTACGTCATCAATATTCGTACCCAATTTTACCAGATAAAACGCCGACGCGAAGAATCAATATTACATTACCTAAAACAAAAACTACATTTGCTAGAAGACAGAATACCTACCTAAGTCCGTTTTTGTACAGAAATATTAATAAAAAGTCTAATATACTGACAATGAAAAAATGTTTACTAAAACTATTATCTAAACTTAATTACGGGGAGACAGAAAAGCTTTTAAAGACGAATATGTGATACTATTTACAGAGAGATTTACAAAGAGTAGTGTCCACGTGAAAGCATCGCATCCATAAACTCAAATCGAAACATACAAATACACACACCCCCCCACACAAACACACGCACACACACGCACACTTAAACGTCATGCATGCATACCTTTACATTTTCTTTTTTTTTTATTTGCACATAACCTAAAATTGAAATTTTATTGTTGAGACGTTTAGTTTATTATATACCATGTGCATTGTTTGGGTAGGCACTGGCACCTAGAATACGGGTTTTCCTAGTTTAGGGGTCAGGATGTCACAGAAAAAATGTATAAATTGTACCTAATAAATAAATAATTCATTTCATTTCATTCAAAAGATATAACGAGGTTTGGGAAGCCGTTGCTAGTTACTACCTTACTAACAAAGACGTACAGTCAAGCAAAAAGATACCTTATCACACGTGAATTTGTCTGTCTTCTGTTAAGATGCCCAGACTTCCGACGGAAGGCGATGGCTGCCGATGAAACATGCTCGTGTAGAGATGTTCGCGGCATTTTGACGTAGAAAGAAGAGGGGCAGTGTGTAGTTAAAAAGGGATACGAAGCCAGACAGGTGTCTTGTCTAATGTTATCTGCTAAAGTGTTAACTAGTGTAATAAAATACAAATTAATAGTAACTCTTCGAGTGTTTAAACTGTCTTCGTTTTAATAACCTGTTCTGATACGATGCTGTGAAGAAACCATGAGGTCAATTGCATATCACCAGTTTTAGAGTCGCTCACTAATTAGCAGGTTAACTAATACTTAAAATACTAACGTTGATAGAAACTATGAACTGTCACTAGGCGAATATTCCTTCATTCTACTGTTTTACCTTTCTTATACCAAACGCCCCACTCAAAATAATAAGTCCACCAATCACAGTTGTCATGAAAACGACGACTAAACAGTTTTGATTAAATTTGAGAATTCCGGAATAGCGTTAAACCGTATTTAGTGCATGTAAACGTTTCACTGATATAATTACAAAGACCTCAGCATAATAAACAAATATAGCAATTTAATAGCAATCCACAAATAAAATAATAATGATCGCTAACACCAGAATATATAATAATATGGGTATGGCAGAAGTATCACAAAAGTAAAATAAATGCGGTAGAGATGAGAGCGTTGAGAAGCATGAGTGGATTAAAACTGAGTAACAGAGTGAGAAATGGTGTGATAAGAGAACGTTGTGGTATAAAAGAAGACGTAGTGACTAAAATTGAAAAAGGTATGCTTAGATGGTTTGGGCATGTAGAGAGAATGAATGAAAGGAGACTGACAGAAAGGATTTATGAGGCAAGAATGAATGCGAAAGTTGGAAGGGGAAGAACCAAGACGAACGTTCTGGGTGCAAATCCATGACATTTTAAATAACAGCCAGGTCAAGAGTACTCTAAACCAACGAACTTGTATGAAAGGTTTAATGAGAATGAAAGAAGCGAAGGAGATGTGCAAGGATCGTGGCAAGTGGAACGATGTTGTCTCTGCCTACCCCTATGGGAATGAGGCGTGATGCTATGTATGTATGTATGTATGCTAACACCAGAATAACGCGCTGAATCTTAATCTCAAGCCCTCCAACCATCGTTTCAGACGTGTTGATAAAATGTATAATACAAAAGACACATTCACATGCAAACACATTCTTTCTCTTCTGTAGGATGTGTTGTTTGATCCTCGCAGTCCCTCATACTTGGTAAATCGCTTCAATTTCTTCCAAGATAGCGGGCATAGGAAGGCACTAAGGTCTCCATACAGTCAAAAATTAAGAACTCCTATGCACCGCACAAAGTTTTTTCAAAATACATTCACTTTTGTGGAATGCTCTTCCAATTGAAACTCAACGTACTCCCACTTTAGAAACTTTCAAAAGAAATTGTTAAAAATCATTATCTTTCCCTTTAGTTATTTCCATATAATGACACGACGTATATGTATGCGTCGGAGAATATGAGAGAAAGAAAAAGCATAAAGCATGGGGGCGTAGGGTTCTCCGCCGATATCGTCATTAATGGAATCCATAATTTCCATACTGCTGCGTTCCATGCGTTCGTGGATAATGTTGGTGCAATGAAACACTATATTAATTAACTCTGACTACAATGCTTAATCACTCAATGTTCCCGTTATCAACTTAAACAAACTCATTAACAATATTAGCTAGGAACGCGACAGTTCCAACAGTCAACCGCTCCGGTCGAGCGCTACTCGAGAACTGCCGAGAGACGCGCTGGACCGCCACTTATTGACTCTGCCTTCACTCCGACAGACAGTTGGCGCCAGCATTCCACAGACTATTGCACTCCGACATTTGTTTTTATCTGATTATATTTTATATATTTATGATATATGTATATAGTGTTATTTATTATTCTCACCACCTACCATTAAACTCTTAATTAAGCCTCATTCGTTAAGGATGGCTGGAAGAAATCCCTTTAAAGCGATAAGACCGCCTTTTGTCCGGCATTAATTTACATAGTTCAAGTCTCCTTCTAAATAAAATAAATAAATAAAAGACGATATCTCTATTTCAGTGTCACTTTACGTGCCTCGTAAAAGGAGATGATAGAATATCGATGCGCTCTATCACTTGGACAATAAAACTGCCGATGAAAATATGATGCCTTTATTCAATATCATTGCTATTATACTACGTTATGCTGTAGATCATAATATTCTTTATTCAAGTAGGCTGAAAAAGCACCTTTGAATCGTCAGTCGTCGAGATATGTGCGATTAAATTTAAGTCCAAACTTTTTACTACCTGCTACCAAGGAGTACTCTACTATTTCGGTCATATCGCCCGAAGACAACCAGATAACCTGGAGAAACTGCTTTTTAACGGAAATAACCATCGCCTGCCTCGCCCACGCACGGACAATTTTGCGTCGATTGCCCTGTGGGTCGTATGACGTTAAAGTGGCTCTTAGGACTTAAATGTTCCTGAAAAACTACCAAATGTTATGATTTTAATGTTTGCTAACACTTTAAATATACAATGCTATCTTTTGTTTTTTAAAATAAGACTCTGGTGTAGCGTCTTTTGAGATAGTGAAAAAAGTCAGTTTTGTATTTATAGACTCATATCTTAAAAATTAAAACTTACCTCAAGGGTTTTCATTATTACTCACATCACTTTTATAATCAAATACACTAATAATCACTAATAAGCGCTTATGGTTTATAAAATACAACAAAAATAACACGCGACACTCACACTGTTACTAACAGTCACTTTGTAACTGATTTATTTTTTCTATTATCTGGTCTTATCACTACGCATATTTGGTTACGGCAATCACCGAGAACCGAAATAGATAATACATATTATTACTTTAAAAAAGGAGATGCTTATGTTTCTGATTGCCAGAATTGAGATAGTACTATGGTATCATGTCAACTAATAGTTGACGCCGACGGCCGACCAAATAAAGAGTATACGTTGTAGATCAAATAACGAGACTCACGCTTCCAAAACCTTGAAAAGAAACCGAGGATAAAGAAATATGGAAGCTCGTCGATGCAGCCACTAAGGTATATCAGAACAGGCACAATCTTCAGCAATGAAGTATATGGAAATTATGATGATATTGATATGTATTCATAATCATCTAGTGCCTTCTTGAAAATGAAGTTTGGCAGCCAGTATGCGGAAAACTCTTCTGTCCTGGGCAACTCTTTTTAATTGTGCGTAGCTATGACTAGTCCACTCACGTATATCTGTCATCCAATGCCGCCTCGGTCTACCAGGTGCTCTTTTTCCCGACATCCTGCCCTCCAGGATCAACCGTGGGTACTTAAATAGGGATCCTCTTTGTAGATGTCCGAAAAATCCACCTTTCTCCGTACGATGATCGTCATAAGCATGCGGCTAATTTGCGCTCGTTTGAGGACTACTGTTTGCGACTTTTTGTATAATGTTATTGGACTTATTTATTGATGTTTGTAAATATAAATAGTTTTATGGTTCGTAGTAATTGTCGTAAGTTAGGCTTATTTTATGTTATAGTTTCTCATTGTGTATTGTCTCTTTGTGTTAGAATCCCTTTGTTAGTAAGTTCATATTGTAATAGGATTATGTTTAATTTAGTTATAGTTTTGTAAATACAAGTTTGGCAATAAAGATAAGAAGGGTACAGAGTGCGGTCCCAGTGAAGTCGTGTGTAACATCTGGCGGCAGCGACCATAGATCTGCGCGGGGCCACCCTACCAGGGATAGAGGTTTGAATAGATAACGGCGCCCGCGCAGTCACCTCGATTCTTCATGGTCACGCTGTCTCCATTCGCAGCTAAGACGCCACACACGATAGTCACAGAAAGCACTCTGGCTCTAGTATTGAATATTAGAAGGCGTTTCAATTATAACCAATTTCTACATTTTGACTGAACCGGTATAGTTTATGTGGTGAGCCAGTTCGAAGGGGCTCACAACTACAGCATTTAAGACGAACTGGTTCCAAGAAATCTTAAACAGTTTCCTTAGAGCCCACATCTCAAATGCCTGGAGCCGCTTACTGCTTTGCTTCTTAAAGAATATAAATAGTAATATATATAATATCAAAAGGGATTTACGTAAGAATATATCCCCGGCTTAAAAGGTTAAACACGGATTAACAAACGACACTCCCAAGCGGAATTATGCAAAGAAGATAGCCGACAAATGTAATTTGCAAGTGTTCCCCGCGTCCTTCGGAAGTTCGCGCAAAGTCCGTAATTCAATTACTATCTCGCTCATGAAATGTGTTCAGAACTTTGTCTCACTTATCTTATTCTTGGGGCCGAAACTGTTTTACTAATTTCGTTAAAAGGCACATTCGTATCACTCTTGTACTGTAGATAACAGTTCAAGAGTTTTGGGTTATACCATTCCTATTCAGATTCAGCAGTAAAATAATTAAATTCAGAAAGAAAAAAGTACAGAAATACTTTCCTAAAATCGTTTATAACAAACACCAACTTCCTCTAAACTTTATGTATCCTTATATGTAAAGAAGGCCACTTCCGCCCACCATCTCTCACTGGAGACCATCGCGCGTACAATCCTCCCCAACTAGAGGTCGCCGCCGATCAACGCCACCAGGAGGTGACGCTGAGGTCTCCAGGCTGCACAATCTGCCAAAGTGTGATTCGCTGAATCGATAGCTACGCCACACTGATGGCAAGCGGGTGACTCCTCCCGGCCAATGCAGGTCTTTTGGAAGCACCCATGTCCGGACCAATCTGTAGGTAAGCGTCCCGTGCTCCCTGGAAAGCTATTGTTCCAGGTGAGGATGGATCGCCGCCACAGTGACCACGCCCGATACTGGGGATGCGAGATTATCGCTCCATTTTTGGACTAGAACTTTGTCGGCCAAGGCTCTGACCTTTCGGACCTCATCGGCATCAGGCCGGAGGCCATCCGCTCTTGCACCCGATCTATGCCGATATACGATAGCTAGAGCTTCCACCCGTAGCTCCCACGGAAGATCACCCGCCAAGAGCATTGCCGCCGTCCAGGATACTGTACGGTAACCTAGTATTGATCTGATGGTAACCTCCTCTTGCTTTGACAGCAAAAACCAACCTCACCAAAACTATGTGCCCCTTAAGTACATCTAAAGACCAGTTAAAGATGTGTTTCTATTGCTGAAAGATCCATATCAAATGTGATTCATTAGGGAATGTTGGTAAAAACAAAACATCGAGAAAGACAATGAAGAGAAATACTTTTCTAAAATCGTTTATTGCAAATAACCAAATTCCCCTAAACTTTATGTCTCCCCTAAGTACATCTTAAGGACGGTGAAGGGGATTGTTTCTATAGCTAAAATTCCACTAAGTATATTATGCTTTACAAAATGTTGGTAAAAACATAACACCCAAAAAGACAATGAATTAAAATTCTTTCCTAAAATCGGTTATATCAAACATAGCATCACGCCTCATTCCCATAGGGGTAGGCAGAGACCACATCCTTCCAATTGCCACGATCCTTGCATTCTCCTTCGCTTCTTTAGTTTTCATTAAACCTTTCACACAAGTTCGTCGGTTTAGTTTACTCTTGACTTGGCCCTTATTTAAAATGTCCTGGATGTGATACAGGAACGTATATGCCTTTCTAAAATCGTTTATATCAAACACCAACAACGCCTATTCTTTATGTATCCCTTAAATACATTTAGAGGCTAGCTGAAATTATGTTTCCTTAAGTATATGATGCTTTATGATGCTATTGTGTTCGTAAAAACGGCCTGAACTCTCAAGGGGTTTTGAAAATATAAATACAATTAGGTTAGAGTTCTTTTTAGCAGTATTTTATATAGTATTAAACAAGAATAACTGTCTTAGAAGGAGTTTAACGCTTTTTTTACTCGCTGGGAAATGCTTTTCTGCACAAACCCCAACCATTGGGTAAGGAATGTTGGTTTCTAAGAGAGAAATCCCACAATACCCATTAAAACCTAGCGGAAATCTTTTCATCCTTGACTAAGGCACCAGGGGTGCAACTTTTGCCTTCGATAAGAATTGAAATAAATCGTTAACCCAGAGATAACGATTACAAATTCATAATATACTTGACGGCGGCAATGTTTTTTATTGTTGGTAACAAGGTGTGCAGCGAGCTAGCAACAAACATCTCGTCGTCGTCGCTTTAACCGATGGACGTCCACTGCTGGACATAGGTCTCACGTAATGACGTCCACAAGGCCCGATCTTGCGCCGCCTGGCTCCAGCGGCTACCGGCGACCCTCTTTATGTCGTCGGTCCACCTTGTGGGGGGTCTCCCTACACTGCGCCGTCCGGTGCGGGGTCGCCACTCCAGCACCTTTGGCCCCCAACGTCCATCGGTCCTTCGGACTATGTGCCCCGCCCATTGCCACTTCAGGTTCGCGATTCGCAGGACTATGTCGGTGACTCTGGTTCTACTACGGATCTCTTCATTTCTGATTCGATCACGTAGAGAAACTCCGAGCATAGCCCTCTCCATCGCACGCTGAGTGACTCTGAGCTTCCGCATGAGGCCCATAGTCAGCGACCACGTTTCAGAACCGTAGGTCATCGCTGGCAACACGCACTAATCGAAGAATTTGGTCTTCAGGAACTGAGGGATATCGGACGAAAATATCTGGCGTAGCTTCCCAAACGCTGCCCAACCGAGTTGAATTCGGCGGTTGACCTTCTTCTCGAAATTGGACCTATTTTCCCAGGGACATAATTATCTAATTATGTCCCAGGTATGTGTACTCGTCAACAATTTCGAGAACTGAGTTCTCAACGATAGCTGGGTGAGGTACATGGATATTAGACATAATTTTCGTCTTATCCATGTTCATTTTCAGGCCCACCTGTTGAGAAACTCTTCTGCTGAGGTCATC
>JACTOM010000881.1:679715-701790 GCA_015832385.1 Elymnias hypermnestra | reverse complement strand
ATACTGTAAGAAACCGAGAGTGATACATTAAGAAACAGAGACTGTTACTGTACGAAACTGAGAGTGATACTGTAAGAAACAGAGAGTGATACTGTAAGAAACCGAGAGTGATACTTTAAGAAACAGAGTGATACTATAAGAAACAGAGACTGATACTTTAAGAAACATAGAGTGATACTGTAAGAAACCGAGAGTGATACTTTAACAAACTTAGAGTGATACTTTAAGAAACAGAGTGATACTATAAGAAACAGATTGTGATACTGTAAGAAACCGAGAGTGATACTTTAAGAAAAAGAGTAATACTGTAAGAAACCGAGAGTGATACTATAAGAAACAGATAGTGATACTGTACGAAACAAAGAGTGATACTATAAGAAACCGAGAGTGATACTGTACGAAACAGAGAGTGATACTATAAGAAACAGATAGTGATACTGTAAGAAACCGAGAGTGATACTATAAGAAACCGAGAGTGATACTTTAAGAAACAGAGTGATACTATAAGAAACAGATAGTGATACTGTACGAAACAAAGAGTGATACTATAAGAAACAGATAGTGATATTGTAAGAAACAGAGTGATACAGTCTAAACTATATATATATAGCTATCTATTATCTTAAAATGTTATATTAGGTCCACTTCAAAGTTATAAATTTAAAATTACGGGTATTCAAAAGCTTACGTTTTTGTTAATTTGGTAAAAGAAGTCAAAGTCAGTTCCCAAATTCGGTCAATTTCATAAATTTTACTGTTGTTCCTTCCAAAATTTACAATTGCATCTATTTCAATTTTGTTGTTCATTTTCAAAAAAATTACGTTAGCTTATTCCAAAATTAAAACAATCTTCTATTAAAATTATGATAATTTGATAAATTTCAAAATTTTCACTTTGAGGTATTCCAAAATTAAAAAATTGGTCAATTTTAAAAATTTTGTTTGACGAATTCCAAATCTCAGAGGATTCTGATCTATCTTAATATTCAAATCTTGGTCAATTTCAACATTTTTTCCTTGGCGTATCCTATATTGAAAAATTGGTCCATTTCAATATTCAGAATTTGGTCAATTTTAACCTTGGCATCTCTATCAAAATTTATTTATCATCTTCCCAAATATAAAATGTATAAATTTGTGAACGTCACATTTACACAATTTAGAAATTAAATACCCGGTCCAAATATGGTGTCCATTTTAAAAATTCAAATTTGAAAAACACTTGGCTTTTCAATTCCAGTTTCATGTATACAGTAATTCTGTCTGTCCGGCCAACTGGCAATCTGCGACACAAGATTGCAATGAAAATATCTTGATCCCGGCTGTTTGTCCAATTTACGCTTTTATTACATGTATGTATGCTACATATAGGAGGCGCTTGCCAACTTTTATCTAACCTAACACTAGCTGTCCCTCGCAACTTCGTCTGCATACTCTTAAATTACTTGGTCATCTTGGCCGTGACGGTGACAAATCCAAACTGAAGGTCTACGGAGCCTACATCCGCTCCAGACTGACGTATGCGGCTCCTGCCTGCTCAGGGTACCAGAGGTACAGATTCGAGAGAATAAATACCTACGCCTAATAACACGAGCTCTGAGGTACGTCAGAAATGTCGTCATTTATCGTGACAGTTACCGGCAGTTGGCGTGGAGCATGTTCCGCCAGGCGGATAACTCCCATGCCTCGTGAGCTCCTGCTGTCAATACCACCAATTGTAGTGGAAGATGACAGCGTTGATGACGCAACAAAAATGGCAGAACCCTTACTCGTCGAATACTCGGATTGACCTGGATGATCCCACCGGCGTAAGCTAGTGGGAACCAGCACATTAGAATAAATACCAAGCATCCACAACTTTTAATTGTGAAGAAACTCTGATGACATAAGTGTCAAATGACGCTTTTGTTACTGAGTTAGATTAACATGAAAGTGGGACTGAAAAGCAATTTATTTTTCTAATTAATGTTTTACAATGGAGACCTAGTCTAAATTGTGAAGTTGACCAAGTATTGAATATTGAAATTGACTAAGTTTCAAATTTTGAATTAACCTGGTGTTTAATTTTGATATTTATTAACTCTAACATATTGAAATTTAATATTTTCAATTAATAATAATTTTTAATTTTGTAAGTAACTTTTATTTATTGAAATTAACCTGGGTGATCATTTTGAAGTTGACCAAATTTTGAGTAATAAATTTGGACAATTTTAAAGTGGCCAACATTATAATATTGAAATTGACCAATTTTTGAGTAATGAATCTAACAACTTTTTTCTTTTCAAAATGAACAAAATTGAAGCTTTTGAAAAAATTCAGCAAAATGAAAAAAAACCAGCTAAATATTTTCAAACATTGTAAATATTTTTACTTTATAGACCTTTACAAAGTACAAAATAAATTCACTTCCGCTGTTTCTCCGCTCAGATCTTTTAAACCATTCAACGGATTTCAATGAAGTTTTGCAATAAAGTGATTCAAGAGGAAGATTTATATGTATGTCGGAGAGCAGATGTCTGTGGAACGCTGGCGCTGTCTATCGGCGTGGACAGAGTCAATGGTGGCAGTCCGGCGGGAGTCTCTCGGCAGTTGTCGAGTAGCGCTCGACCGGAGCATTAAGTGATTGAACATTATAATCCGAGTTAATTAATAAAGTGTTTGATTGCACCAACATTACCCACGAACGCCAGAGAATAAGAAATTAAAAAATGGATCCAATTAATAACGATGTCGGCGGAGAACTCTACGCCCTTATGCTTTATGCTTCTCCGTTCTCTCTCATTCTCCGACATGCATAATACATGCATATTTTAGTACAGAAAATACGAAAAATTCGAAGATTTGTAATGTGAGATAACAAACATTATTGTGCGTTTGAACCTTCGCGTCCTCCACTTGCACACTGATGAAGGCACACTTTTTCTACGTGAGAATAGTGTTTTCGCAGTAAGTAAAAGTAGCCGGTGAACAGCATCTGCTCTGTAAACTTGAGAAACTTAGGCACACTTATTAGGAAGTATCCCTAAGGGACCGGCGTGTCCCGTACGTGAGGAGGCGAATAACTCATCTGTTTGCTACGTGCCGCGTACTGGGGCCTGGATTAATAAACATATACCAAACTGTAATCATACACGTGCACAATTTATGGACAAACCACCCATATGAAGCTATATATCCCACTACTTATTTATTTTACATACGTAACGCTCGCATCTTCCACTTCTGGTAAGAAAACTATTTAATGGAATGGAAAGGTATTTTCATTGTTCCGAGTGTCTTTAGCTGTTAGCCCTACTGGCTTTTCCAGGGTAACCAGGAGAGACGCGAGCATTAAGGACGCTCGCTGTTTTTAATTCACCGATGACATAAAGAGGGTCGTCAAGATCGGGCCTTGTGGACATCATTTCGTAAGACTTATGTCCAGCAGTGGACGTCCATCGATTGAAGCGACGACGACGACGACTAGAAACACTCCAAGGGGTTTTCAAAGGTGTCTCCTGTAGGACAGAACCTCAGCTTGGAAAGCCGTGGATCCCATACTTATATCTGGATAGTTAAGGACATCTGACTTGGTATTAATAAAAGGTGCCCCCAGGAATGATGACGAAGCCCATGGCTTAGTAGCCTTAAAAATTGGGGACCTCAACTTCACTAGCGGAGTCTCTGTATCAGGTTTTGTTCATTGTGATTTCCTACCTGGTACAGGAGGTTGACTGTTGGTCTAGTGGTTAGCATGTTCGACTACAGACATGAGTTTTTGGGTTCGAGTCCCGGCTGAGGCCAGTTCGAAGTCGATATTGAGTTTTCTATTAAGATTTTCTCAATATTTGCCCAAAGTTGGGAAGTTGAAGGTGTGGTGTTGTCCGCAGTGGAGCAGCGTAGTGGGTCTATGCTCTAAAAACGCTCTCATATGAGCAAGGAGGCCTGTGCCCAGCAATGAGACGTTAGTGGGCTACTTACTACAGGAGGATGTCAATCATTGGCGTATCATTTGGGTTGATAAGGACATATTTAGGTCGTATTCCTAAGTGGTATTTATTCTGACAATAGTAAAACTATAAGTACATTTATACCAGTAACCACACACATTGTTTCCAAATTGAGTGTCACCAGTGTGCGGGCAAGATAGTGCTGTCGTTTGTTGCACACTGGTGTATTGTCGCTTTGCATAACAGAGCTTTAGCCTGGATAGATCAGCTGTTTTATTGAGGCCATTAATTAGATTTAGTTGATTGTTAAGTCTAAAACTTTGGATAGAAGGTCCTGGTGTTATCGAGATGTTATTAATATGTTTTCTTGAACCACATTTATTATATTGTTAGGATTATCATATTATATTTTGAGTCCAGGTCATAAACTATCCTTATGTCAAATTTTAGGGAAATACGTGCAGTATTTTTGTGTATTTGAATAACAACTAATACGTTACAAGTAAAAGTATATGATTATATCCTCGAATCCATTTCTTTAAAGTACTTTTCACGCAAATAAGGCTTATTTCCAAAGCATACATGTTCCCAGGAAGGTGCATTCTTTTTTTAATATAACCGTTATAGTCTACGATAAGATCTAATAAAGGCTGTATATGTTTTCGGAGGCTTTTATTACCTCCCTGGTCCTTGAACCGCGTCGATACCTGTCGTAACGTTTTACGAGTGCCAGCGTAAAGTGAAACACGAATGGAGAGTTATACCGTTTTCTTTTGTATATTTTAACACCTCTATTTCATTTCTATAGACATTTTATGTTCATATGAAGTTTATATTTTATATGTTTAGTGCCTATTAAAAGGCCTTCTATACATAAAAATATAATAAAGTACATGTCATTTTGAAAGTATTATATCATATACTAGCTGTCTCGCACAGCTTCGTCTTTACATATAAAAGGTTATAGTGAGACAAACGTAAGAGATAGATATAAGCTGTAGTGGACTTTTTTTAAGAACATTAAAAGGGGAACAATTCATTCTTATATGATCTTTGCGTAACCTTAGCCGTTTACGTAGCGCACGCACCGAAAGCTCTCAAAAAGAAAATACCCGATTTCGACACATTTTCATTTGGTACACCGCTTCTATAAGCTTTAACATGATGATATATAGCTTAAAGTCCTTCTCGATAAATAGTTTATCTAACACTGAAAGAATTTTTGAAATTTCAGTTATAGTTCCTGAGATTAACGCTTTTAATCAAACAAACTTTCAGCTTCATATATCGGCATAGATTTACAATCAACCCCAGCTAATTATATCTACACGATTGTCTTTTTTTATTGCTGATAGGTTAGCACTTGACTGTAATCTCACCTGATGGTAATTGATGAAGATATAAACACGCTAACCTGGTAAATAGTAATTGACCTCTCATAGTTTCTACACCGCAACGTACTGAAACAGAAATATCTGGCTTGAAAGCACTTCTTTGCTGTTAAGGTGGTACATAGCCATGGCCGAAGCCTGTGACTAGTCCAGACCAGACTTAGACAGATTAGAAATATAATTTCCCTTATCGGAAATCGAACTCAAGACCACTGATAGCGAGAGAGATTGCAATGTTAAAACACACCTTTGCAATCATATTTATTCGAAGTTGAAGTTAATTGCGAAGCATTTTATTAAAATACCGTCTATCTACACATTAAAGGAAACCCTTCACCCCTTTTCCCCGAAGGGTAAGGATTTACAAGTACCCTCTTCCGGTAATTGGGGGCACATTATGTTAAAAACCTCGAAATAATTCAACAAAATATGAGTTGACGACGACATCCTTTTACAATGGAGCTAAGGACCGTATGATTGTAGTCTACCTAAATCTCTTAGTCATTATCCTCTCTTTGTCGCTGGAATAAGTTAAAAATAGTATTAAACGATATTAAAACAGCTTACGTTCTAGATATAGAAGACGATATTATACTAAATTGTTACTATGAGGTTTTTTTTAAAATAAAGTTTACTTAATTTCACTAAAAACTTTTATCCTGTGCACTATTTAAATATACACAACATGCACTATACTAATAATTACTGCACTATTTGAATTTATACAATTTAGCATTACTTCTCTTAAAACAACTACTTCACGAGACACTGCTCATACAATTGATGCACTTTTTAAAATTACCTCGTATTGCATAACATTTCGGAATATTACACCATGATTTGGATATTTTAAGGTGTTGCCTCAACATTACTCAACTGTTAACATTCTAGAACTATCAGTGTTGTCACCTGTAGTCAACAGTTAGGTTATTTTATTGTAATTGTTTCCGAGTATAATGTAAAGAACTGTCTCATTGGTCTAGGGGTTAGCATGTTCGACTACACACATGAGGTCCTGGCTTTGAGTCCAGGTCGGGCCAATTCAAGAGCACGTAAAGCCGTCCGTCCTTCGCCTGGTCTCTCTCCGATCGTGTCAGATTCCCGTCACATCGGACTATGCCTGCCAATCCGCAGTGGAGCAGCGTGGTAAGTCTATGCTCTAAAAACCCTCTCTCCTATGAGTGAGGAGGCGTTTGCCCAGTAGTGGGACGTTAATAGGCTGCTACATACTCGTAGTATAAAGATCCAAATGTCATTTATACATACTCACACATATAGGGTCCAAATCCAGCAGAGACTTGTACATATTCTCATATGTAAGGTCAAAATGTATATTCTAATAGAATTCAATAGATATCTATTTCATTTTAAAAAGAAAGGTATGCAATTAACGATACATAACGATATTAGACAAATGACCTTGATGGATGCACCAGAGTCGAATGATGCCATAGTGGCTCTTGGGACTTAAATGTTCATGAAAGACTACCAAATGTTATGATTTTTTTGTTTGCTAATAGTTAAATTATACAATGTTATCTTTTGTTTATAAAATAAGACTTTGATGTAGCGTCTTGTTGCTCTTAACTTTGAGATAGTGAAAAAAGTACGTCTTGTATTTATAGGCTCTTATCTTAATAATTAAAACTTACTTCTATTGTCCTTGACTCCTTACTCCTTGTTATTCACATCACTTATATATTTGTCGCAGTACCAACTAAACATAATTAATTTAATTACGAAAATCAGTTGTTATAATCAGATAACAAATTTAATGATTTGTTCATTAATCTAAAAGTAATTGTATGTAACGGAAACGTCAAGTAGTTATCTTGAGTGAAGTCAATACAACGTGGTGACAGTTTGTTGACGTTGGATGTTTGACATCTGGGGGGGTAGGAGAGGTTATAAGAACGGGAGTGTGATCGGCATTGGGCTAACAAATTCATGCGCATAGCCACGGACGCCCGCTGGTTCATGCGCAACGTCGATCTCCACAGAGATCTCGACCTCGCAACGGTCAACAATCATTTTAAAACGCTCTCCGTAGATTATTTCAAGAGAGCCGTCAGTCACCCCAACCCTCTCATCAGGAATGCCGCCTCTTATGGGATTAGGCTTAACATCCCGCCTAGGAAGAGGCGGCCCAAACACGTCCTTGACGACCCAGACGACCAGATAACTATTGACAATGCCCCGTACACAAACACACACACACAGCGTCTTCGCCGGCGAAGACGAGGTCCCCGCTACCTGACGCACCCCGGCCGCGGCTCCCAGTCGCGGACCCATGGGCGTCAAGATTAAGCACCTGTCCTATTGTCTTTTTCAGCAGCAGCAAACGTTGCTCTAAGCCTAGGTCCGAGCCTCGCAGGAGGCGCCCTTAGAGCAACGTTTTCCCCCGACGCAGCAGGGCCCTTCTACGGGCCCACCCCTCGGCAGAGCTTCTGCGCTCGCCATCCCTCTCGGTTACGCTGTAAAAGCCAGTAGGGCTAACAGCAACTACACACTTCGAAAAAAAAAAAAAAAAAAAAAAAAAAAAAAAAAAAAAAAAAAAAAAAGGCATTGGGCATTCAGTTACGGAACGCGAGAGCGAACGGTTCTCGCCACGTTGTGTTGAACTCACTGCGTTTCCATTTTTTAATCGTTGTAGACCGTTTCAATCTTCGATTAATATTGTAATTAGAACGAGTAATCAAGTACATACATACCTATTCTACGTTAGTTGCCTATTATTTCTGATCCAACAAGATGAGTGACCATCCTGATAGCGGGGAGCCCCCTCGAACCTCGTTATATTCAAAAATACAAATAATCTCCATTTGTAAGTGTTTGTCTTGAGGGCGGTTCTTTTTTGTTAATTTTTTTTATTTTTTTAATTATAATTGAAACAACAATGAACAACTTCCGCAATAGTCAATATACGATCTAACGCTTCAATAACAGTTGATTGTCAGAAAGACTAATCCCTAACATGATTTACAAAACCAAAACAAACTTGTTATAAATTCTAGTAGGCTGCATAAGATTAACAACTCATTTAAGGGTAAATGTATACGTTTCTATAATAAACTCCCACAAAACGTTCTAGAGATGTCAATTAATAAATTCAAAGTCTTTGTTAAGAGAAAGTTGATAGAAAAATCGTATTATAAGTTGCAAGAGTACTTAGACGATAGAAACGCGTGGGAGTGAACCAACTGCTCTAATTTGAATTAAACAAACAATACCTGGTTGAGTTTGTTGTGGGCTCTTCTCGGATCAGGACGCGAAGGAACCCTCGTAACTTTAGATTTTAAGCCGTTCTTGAGTACGATCATCAGACGTACAGTAGAATTAGTGTTTTTTTTTTCGCTGGGAAATGCATTTACGCACCCGGCCTGTGAGACAGACGGGAGTGTGGGACTCGCCGGTAGTACCAGAATACCCACTAAAACCCAGTGGAGCCCTCGTCATTTGACAATGGACCAGAGGTTCGTTGTGGCATTCCACTCTGGCCCCTTCCGAATGAAGCCGGCTCAAAAGTGCACTACAGGGGGAGGAGTTGGATAAACCTTCGTCTTCTGTTTCCTATTCCTCTCCGTCCGGGGTACTGTGCTTTAGCTGCATTCGCCATCTCTCTTTGCCGTGCCTCCTTTAGCGAAATGATAGTTTCGCAGAAGGTGGCAACAGCATTCCAGGCCCGCTACTTGACAAGCATTGCACCTATAAGCAGGACATTCGGCCACCGTGTGGTGCGCTGTATCCACAGGAGCACCACACTCGTGGCAGGTGGCCGACGGCTCACAGCCAACGATTTGGTGCAGGTATTTTCCAATGCAGCCGTGACCGGTTAGCACCTACACCAAACGGTAGGAAAGCACTCCTTGTTTTCTACCCAGCCATTGCTCCAAGTAGAATTAGAGTGTGGAAAAAAATATATAATTTGACGATTCAAAAGTGCTGTAATACGCCTACTTGAATAAAGATATATTAATTTGATTGAAGATGTGGTGTATTAACTTATTTGAAATGGTTGTGCTAATTAGCTTGAACACTAGGTTTCTTGTTGAGTGTGGGTAATTGGAAAGTTAGTGGTTGACGAGTTTTGGAAGCAAATTAAGCTCCTGGAAATCATTCATTATATTATTGGGCTATTCGGTCACGTTAATTGCATACCTTTCTCTTTACAATAAATTTTTTATTGCCTTAATAGCGTGGAGCATCGTATGACATGAACTCTATTCCATTAGATTAGAAAGTGTCACGTTAGATCCATGTCAGGAGTTCGATTCCCGAGCCGTACTCCATTAATTCTGTGTAACACAGCCCGCTATTCCAGTCACGTACCCTGGAACGATTGAAACTAACCCGAATTGAATTAGGACCGATAGGGATAGCGAGTGAAATGGGATAACTACACTGTGTTAGCTTTTTTCGACCATTTTTTGGACCTCCTCAACTTGATCTGCATTACTTTGGTCTTACCTAATAATTATGCTGAAGTCTAAAGTCTATAAGTACATTAAGTTGGTAAGAAGTAATTTATAATTTCTACAACTTGCGTTTAAATATCATGCTGTGATTGATGAAGTGAATATTCGTTTCGCTAGCAGAAACCCTGGGTTCAATCCACTTCGGGATAAGTTTAGTGTATTTTTTAATCTTTCTGGGTCTGGATTAGACTGTCAACTAGCGAAAATTACGTTCGGATAAGATGCTGTATAAAAACTGCCTATTTCCAGGTTAGCACTCTTCCATTTTTATATTTAGCTGTCAGCAATTACTGCTATGCTGTACTTCTTTGTTCGTAGGGTCTCCCCTCGCCTCCCACCATTCCTGGCTAAGTCAAACTGCATAAATACATACATAGCATCACGCCTCATTCCCAAAGTGGTAGGCAGAGACAACGTCCTTCCACTTGCCACGATCCTTGCATATCTCCTTCGCTTCTTTCATTCTCATTAAACCTTTCATACAAATTCGTCGGTTACTCTTGACTTGGCCCTTATTTCAAATGTCCTGGATTTGGTCCTTCCCCTTCCAACTTTCCCATCCACTCTTGACCCATAGTTCCTTTTAATCAGTCTCCTTTCATTAATTATCTCTACGTGCCCAAACCATCAAAGCATACCTTCCACTACATCTTTTTTTATACCACAACGTTCTGTCAAGTTCAAGGCAAACTGGAACATACAGGATCCTAAATTTGTTCTGCCGCAAATGGAACTGAAGACATCTGCTAGCAAATAGACTGATTACACCATTGAAACCTATACTATCGAAGCTAGGACTTGCACCATTTGCGTTGGGCCAACGAAGCGGTCGAAAAGTGTTCTCTCTTTGCTCGTTAATTCGTAGCAAATGTTGGTTAATGTTTAACACAGTAAATGTAGTAATTCCTAAACCTATTTCGAACACGTAATAAATGGGAATGCATTGTATTCAACGCCTGCTGTCGGAAATGTTCAACATTGGCAGCGAGTGACTCAATCGCGAATCACACGTGAGAGGCATACCGGCCTATTTGCTACACTCCAGTGTATTGATATTTCGGTGTCTATTATATAAAGCTCTCTCGAAATTTATACACTGAATAAATGCGAATCACTCGTGGTGTGACGACAAGATTCAATTTTCTGAAATCATATCAATACGTGAGGGTAAACATAAAGCTCTGATAAATTGGAAAGAAGAAAATTACGATCACATATCTACATCTATATACTGAAAAGTAATTGGTTTTCTATTAAAATTTTCCATACAGGATATGATTGTTTGTTTATAACTGGTAAACCTGAAATATTAACTATAATTCTGTTTGTTTTATCGAGAATATCACGAGCACTAGCATCGATAGCAAAGACACCAAGTTCTATTAACTGAGTGGTATATTTACTATCTTTGGTCGTCGTCGTCGTCGTCGTCATCGCTTCAACCGATGGACGTCCACTGCTGGACACTGGTCTCACGTAATGACGTCCACAAGACCCGATCTTGCGCCGCCTGGCTCCAGCGGCTACCGACGACCCTCTTTATATCATCGGTACCATAACCGCTGCCAGAGCTACGAAATGCCGTTGCTGCCTTGTTTTTGTCATTTATGTGGTTACGCCATTAATCACCACGCTTAGCAGGCGGGTTGGTGATCGCAGTGCTGACCTTATCGCACCGATAACGTTGCTGCCCGTTATCGGTCTGTGGCATTGAGGTCAGCTATGGAGAATGGTTATACCGCAACTTGTCGGTCACCAGAGCCTCGTCGGTAGGAGCAGGGTGCACCGCGTGCAAGTGAGGTTGGCGTTTCTCCCTTACACTCCTATCGATTCGGTTCGATCGTAGCTAGTTATTACTTAACCAACAAAGACATAATACCAAATCAAGCTACAAGTGTGGATATTTGCTTTTAATTGATGACCTACCTATAACGACCAATTAAAAGCTATGTTACCACTTACTCTTTCCTGCATCGCAAAAAATTACGATAGCTTACGTAACAAAAGCTTTTACAACCAAGACTGTTAATTAGACGGTAGAAGAAGTAGAACAATTAACGAATTCAATTCATTAGTATACAAATCACCAAAGTAATGCTACGAATGCAAAAACTTCGACGTTAATCCAGTCTCATATTAGAACTGTCGCCGTGCATATGAAATGAAGCAGATATAATTGCCCCCGCAATCAGGAGCGTAATGATCCCTCAATTAAGGGATCATTAGACTCAACGCGACGCCAAATCGACAATCCAATCTGCAGATTTGTAACGGTAATACTCGTAAATCAGAGGACGAATTAAATCCGGTGGTCGCAACCAGAGCATTTTTTGTATTCAAACAGTGCAATAAATATGAGCGATGGCGATTTGATGGACTCCTGGGTTCTTCTCAACTTTAGTTGAGGGTTGCGAGCCTCGAGGCAGTGCCTCCTTGCCCGGGCATCTTCCTCAGGCATCAATTTGATGCCTGGTATTTTGTTTTGCCCGCAATCATACGGGCTGTCCCATCTGGTCCATCCAGGTCAATTAATTCAATGGTCAAGTCCGGGTATTCCACTGATATTGCGTCGTCTTCGCCGTCATCATCGCCTACATTAGGAGGCGGTGACAGCAGAAGCTCACGAAGCATGGGACGCCCAGTATTTCCTGCTCTTGTGTGCTGGCTGGCAATGCCGTGGAGGTGTATGAGTTGTCCGCGTGGCGGAACATACTCCTCGCCAAGTTTTGGACGAACACCTCCGCGGTGGGCGTCCCGGTGTCACGGTGAATGACGTCATTTCTGACGTACCTCAGAGCTCCTATTATCATACATAGGCACTATTTCTACTGGATCTGCAGCCTACTCCTCTGGTACCTTTAGCAGAAAGAGTATATATAGCATACGTCAGTCTGGAGCGGACGTAGGCTCCGTAGACCTACAGTTTGGCTTTTATTGGGAGACTTGTCCGATGTGTTTGACCTTTGGAAAAGATCCTACTTCAATTGTTCTAAATATATGGTACTTGATTGATTTAATTACAGAAAAAGATCTTTTGTCGCTAACTATTCCAATATTGGCTGTCGTTTCATTTATATCTTTTTATAGACCACTTTTTGCTTGTTGTTATTTTAGGTTAAATGCTGGTTCTCCTTTTGTTCTTATTACAGATGGGTTGTGATTTATTTCGTTTTTAGAAAAGCTTTCTATTCTGAGCTTTCTATTTCTATTGGGTGATCCTCGATAGATTTGATTTTCAAATTCGTCTCTCTTGTATTGATGATTAACTAACAATGCCAATTCAATAAGCTTTTAAAATATAATCACATTTTGCTATTTTGGATTCTGGAATCACCTAAATTCTATTGGATGTGTCTTGAAATTTATAACTTTTTTACTAAGTGTTTGCATATTGGACAATCTATGTTTGCCAAATACTTGTATTTGATTTTATTAGTTTATAAACCTAAATCGTTTATAAAGAAACAATAGATAGAGCTCAAATTGAATGTGAAAAATTTATTCCTATTAACTCCAGGAAAGAAAGAGCTATACTGACGTTTATAATACTTACCTATACAGTGCATGATAATTAAAACCACCATGAATTGATAAATATTATGTAAAGGTGTGATTCCTTATACTAAAACTAAGTAGCACTGAAAAGAACTTTTTAAGTGAAGCATAAAAATGTATTTTCAGAGCTCTGCCGCACTGCTCCTCTCTCGTCGAGTTCGTTACTCGATGCGCTGCGTGGCGGCCGCCGCCGGCATGTTTTTATTTTAATTTCATAATATCTTTTGAATGGTATTGAGACAGTCTTGAATATTAAATTTATATTGGGATAAAAATGTATAAATGGTATGGACAACACGGTCTGATTTTGATCGGCATTTCTATCAATTTGTTAAATATAATAAAGTAGTTATAGTGACGTAATTACAATAGTTAGACTTATGGTCGCGTGAAGTTTTTTGTAGATATTGATATATTTTATAATATTGTCAAACATTTTTGGTCCTATCATTAATACTCTTCAGAGCGTATACGATGAAAGACATTTTATGGCTAATTTTTTACACCTTCAGTTGGTTTTCATAGGAATTTCTAAAGATTTCTATAGTAATCTAGTACTAAATATAGCCTTTTAAATTATTAGAAGCATTATAAAAGTGTTAAAATTAGACGAGGTCATAACAAACGTAAAACCCAATACACCAACGCACCATAAAGGAAATAGGCTGACGTATACCACGGATTGGTCTACAGCCTCCCTATACGATACACGTGACATTACACACATGCAACTGATGAAATTTCGGATGCGGCACTACCACTATAAGATTTTCGCTGATAACTACCAAAGTTGCAACCTTTACCATTATGCCGTGAATACGTCCTTAAAATCGTGAGGCAATTAAAACAAAATAATCATTATAGAATCAGGCGATACAGTTTGGTGGTGTGGCTGCATATCACCTCCATCCAAAATTCAATTACACAACAGGATAGCTAAGGGATCAATATTTTTTTACACTAGATAAGGACTGTAACTCCCCGCACGCGTGAGGGTGGGAAGCCTCATCATTTTCAATGCCATTCTGCTGCGTATTGGGAATCTAGTTAGTATAACTTTCGACGTGTTCAACCAGTCGGGAGTGTGGGACTCTGCAAAGGGAGGTCTCGTATTACCCACTAAAGCCCAACGGAACCCTCTTTATCCATTAGTGAGGCACCAGGTGTTCAGCTTTCGCATTCTGCCCCGGTGTCCCGGATTGTGTACTTTGCCTGCCAATCTGCAATAGAGCAGCGTGGTGGGTCTATGCTCTAAAAACCCTTGCTCCTCGGAGTGAGAAAGTCTGTGCTCAGCAGTGAGACGTTAATGGTCTGCTACTTACTTTTTTTTACTTCTGTATTTTAATGTTAAACATAACACAACCACACAGATTACCAATGGAGTGCCATATCCAATTTGTCATAATATAATTTAGCAATACTCCTGGTGAGTAGTTTAAGCCTAGCGAGCCAATCAGGCCAAATGTTTTTTGCGGCAGTATCAAGGCCCCAAGCGGGTCCCTATTTCCTGTAAAGTTACCGAAACGATTACCATTTATACTCGAATGAAAATGTTATTCGATAACACTTCACAACTTTCTCTACATTTACGAAAACCTATGTTATATTCAGCTGACAATTATTCTATATAACAACGACGCTATCCTCTTCAAACCTGTTAAAACCAATATTCTAGAAATAAGGTTTTCAGAGCTTAAATTTAACACGCTGCTTAGTTAGATTTTTTTCACCAAATACTACAATGAGTATATGTCATTGCAGCTTATAGTGCCTTTCTAACTACAGGAACCATGGACTTTATGAATAACCCACGTGTCTTTACATTGGGCCAAAAAATTATCTTATGTGCAATTCCCAGGTGATAGAAGTGATTCAAGGGGGAGAGGTTGTTTTGGAGGTATCGCTCGACATATCGAATGCCTTCAACAGCCTCCCCCATGATACTGTTTTGGCGACGCTGTTGAGGGCATATCTCCAGGACAGGGAAGCCCTTAGGGAGAGCGGTGGAAGGCTGTTCCGACGTCGAGGCTTCCGAGGCGTGCCGCAAGGGTCGGTACTGGGTGTGATTCAATAGACAATTGGCTTCGATTGGCTTCTGCGATGTCCTCTCCTCCCCCGAATGGGAGTGTTATGTTACGCGGACGACACTCTTGTCTCGGCTCGAGGGAGGACATTTGCCGAAGCATCTCTGCTCGCGAAAGTTGGAGCAGGTATGGTGGTATAAAGAATCCAGCTTCTGGGTCTGCACGTTTCTATCACCAAGACGCAGGTGCTGCTCTTCCACGGACCTGGAAGAGGTAGCGATACGAGGGGCACCAATAATGATTTGTGGCGCCAGAGTAATGGTGGGGGCTCACATTAAATATCTAGGATTTTACTGGATGACCGCTGGAGCTTCGGGGTAAATTTTAAATCATTAGTCCCGTGACTCATTGATGCAGCGGCTGCATCCGGTAGATTTCTGCCTAATGTGGAAGATCCTTGATCGCCCTGCAGGAGGTTGTACGCCGGCATCGTCGCCAGTAAGGCGTTGTCCTTGACCACATCAAATATCCTCTGACTGTACAAAGCGCAGAGGGTAATAGCGATCAAGGTAATACGAGGTTACCGTACATTATCCTGAACGGCAGCGACCATCCTGGCAGGCGATCCCCCGTGAGAGCTACGGGCGGAAGCTTTAGCGCTCGTGTATCAGCACAGAGCGACTGCAAGGGCAACAAATTAAGGTGGTATAAGTGAAACCTTCAAAAATGTTGACTTCAAGATAGGATGTAGATACAGGCAAGAGGATAATTGCAGGTTTTATTAATGATTTCATGTTAATTCCCACACCAGGGTACGAAGCAGAACACAAACAGAACCACGAACATATCAAACACTATACAATCCTATCTCATTCTCTCCCACGTTCAATCTTATAAATTTATGTGTTTCTCTCTTTTAGCTGTCGCTTTTTCGTTTCGCCCACTTTCAAATCACAGCTAACGAAGTTTTCCCTTCAGAATAATATTTTATCATTTCAATTTCAAGACAAAAGCCAATGGTATAGGATTCGTAGACTGAAATCGCTTTCCTTAGATCCCGCGCCGTCCACAAAATGGCGCCGCTTAACAACTGCCCGTCTTATTTTGGCGTTCGAATAAAACGTTTTGTATCGGGAATTGAATCGCCTGCCTTCTGACCACTGGCCATTTCGTGACCTCCCCGAAAACCGTTCAAATGTTTCCCAGGAGTAGGGTTAGGACCGAATGTGCGTGGCTGTTTCAAATTTTGGTTGTACAACTCGCAAAAGACAATTTCAATTTACTATATCTTTTGTAAGGTTCTTAAGGATTTGGAACCTTCGGAAAATTCGTTTTCATTTCAAGCAAGGATATCCATATAATAACAGCAAGATGCCCCAGAAAAGATATACAAGAAGAAGCAAAAAAAAACAATCCAGATTTGAACAAAATTAAAAATGCGTGCGTACAAATTACACATTTCAGAAGTGCAACTTCTTCGGCAATGTGTTTTTGTCAATACTAGAAATTATTAATTAAATTTTGTTTTTGAATTTAAGATTTAGAAAAGAGAATTTATTTGTGAATATTAAAACGACCTAAACCTAACCTAGCCTATAGAAATTTCACTTCAAAAAACCCGACAATGAATCACAATCAGCTGACGCTGGGGTCAACGAACTCACGCAGCACCGGTGTTCGTGTAGAAGATCGATTGTTCCCCGTTCCGTTCCGCGTAGTTAAGCAAGCACACCTTTGCAAGTAATGCATTATTTAGAAAAAAATGGTTTACATAAAAGAGGTTATAGCGAGCCAACCTTAAAAGATAAATAAATACTGTTGTAGACTTTTATTTAGAATTTTTAATGAGGAACAATTTTGTCATATATGATTTTTATGAAACTTTAACTGTTTAGGCAGCGAAAGCAGCAAAAGCTGTCAAAAGGGAAAAAAAATCCGATTTTGAAACATTATCCATTGATGCACCATTCCTTTTGATCTTAGTTAGATAATGTATAGCTTAAAACTTTCCTTATTAAACGGGCTACCGAAGACTAAATTAGTTTTACAAATTCGATTTGTAGTTCCTGAGATTAGAGCGTTCAAACAAACAAACTCTTCATATTTATAATACTAGTACAGATAGCTTGATTATTCACTCACTTTTCCTTTGTTGAATGGAGATAAATATATAAAAAAAAAGAAAACCCTTTCGTAAACCCTTTAAAAACTTCAAATAATGGATTTTAAATACACGGTTTTCAACATTAGGCAGACTAAAAGCACTCTCCGAAGAATGTACTCGAACATTTAAGTACATTTCGGTTGTCAGAATATGCCAGCATTTAATACGAGTGCCAGTGGATTTGTTCCCACATAACAATGGAGGGATATTTGCCTTTTTTGAAATGTACTTAATATTTTATTATACCCGTCTAGAAAGTTCGTTATTTCTTTAATATTTACCAGATAGAATAGACTACACTACGTCGTATTCCTTACGCCTACAATGTTTAATATATCTGGTGTACAATTACTTTTATTTGCATAAATATTTATGTGATTATAAACATCTCTAAACTGCCTCATTGGTCTAGTGGTTAGCATGTTCGACTATAGCCATGAGGTCCTGGGTTCGAGTCCCGGGTCGGGCCAATTCGAAATAGATATTGAGTTTTCTGTTAAGATTTTCTCAATATTTGCCCGAAGTTGGGAAGTCGACGGTGTGATCCACCCCCGTGCCTCGGAGAGCACGTTAAGCCGTCGGTCCTGCGCCTGATCTCTTTCCGGTCTTGTCGGATTGCCGTCACGTCGGACTATATGAGAGTGAAGGAATAGAGAGTACACTTGTGTACTATGCCTGGCAATCCGCAGTGGAGCAGCGTGATGGGTCTATGCTCCAAAAACCCTCTCTCGTATGAGTGAGGAGGCCTGTGCCCAGCAGTGGGACGTTAATGGGCTGCTACTTACTTTTTTACTTTAAACATCTCTAGGTTCAGTTATCCTTGAATATATTTAACGGCGCACAGATTGTTAATCGATTTACAATCGAATCGGACTTGACATTTTTGAGTTTGACAGCTGACAGCTGACAGCTGACATAACACCGAGCGCTGTGGTTGCGGCCATTACTAGTTCGGATTTCATAGAGTGCGCACGCGCCCATGTGTTCTGGTGGAATGTTTTACATCTAATTATACTTTGTTAATTATCTAAAATGATAAGTGTTGATTTATTATAGTGAAATTAATAAAGAAGGGACTAATTGTATCGTGGAATATGTTATTAAAATACCAGACCTTGATCTCCTTGCCCGACTGCCCACATTATGGCAGACATAACCCAAGATTGTAACGACCCAACCAGAGGTTGCGCCTTTAAATATATTTTGAATGTCACTGTCAATAAAATTAACGAAAAAATTAACGAAATCGATTGAATACTTATGGGATTAGTTGCAATAAAATACTGCTACAAGGAATTTATATTTATACAAATAAGAGAGGTATTTTAAAAGAATAACTACAGAGCGTCTTGGCCGTATCTTCTTAGCAGAATCAACTTTTCAAACCAATGTTAAATTCATTAACAACTGAATGGTAAATACGATTCAAAAGAGCTTTTGAGCTTGATTCTGCTGAGAAGAAACGGGTAAGAAACTATATCGTTACTCTATTAAAACATCTTAAAAGATAATAATAAAAAGAGTTTTATTAGTGAAGTCACTCTTAAGAAAGACTCAGAACCAAAGGGATCTTCTTTTAAAGACTTTAAGGAGTCTTTTGAGCTTTTCATTCAAAGACACCTTTTGTAGTTTATATCAGATCCCTTTTGTTCTGGATCTTTTTAAAATCTTTTTAGATGTTTTAATAGAGTAACTACGGAGTTTCTTGGCCGTCTCTTCTCGTCAGAATTAAGTTTTTAAACATATAGTAAATTTGTTACGAAAAGAAAAGCAACGATTCAAAAGACTCCTTGAAGTCTTTAAAAGAAGATTCCTTTGGTTCTGAGTCTTTCTTAAGAGTGACTTCACTAATAAAACTCTTTTTATTATTATCTTTTAAGATATTTATAGAGTAACGATATAGTTTCTTACCCGTTTCTTCTCAGCAGAATCAAGTTTCTGTACTAATAGCAAATTGGTTACCATAAGAATGACGATTCAAAAGAGCTTTTAAGCTTTTGATTTAATAGACAACATTTTTATAGTTTTATACTAGATCCCTTTAGTTCTTGCTTAAGTGTGACTTATACAAATAAAAGGCTTTTTATTATTGTCTTTTTAGATGTTTTAAGAATGTAACTACGCAGTTTCTTGCCCGTTTCTTCTGAGAAGAATCAAGTTTCCGAAGCGATAGTACATTCCTTACTAAAAGAATAACAATGACTATTCAAAACAGCTTTTGAGCTATTGACCTAAAAGAAACATTGCATGATTTTACACCAGATCCCTTTAATTCTGAACGTTTCTTCTGAGCAAAATCAAGTTTTCGAACCGATGATTGGTTCATTGCCTACAGAATAGTAATGATTTCAAGGAGCTTATGAGCTTTTGATTTATAAGACACGTTGGATGGTTTTATAACAGATCTCTTTTTGTTCTGGATCTGTCGCAAAAGTAATTTCAAATAGCTAGTCTAATATTTTAGTATTGTAACAACCTGTTGTTTTAGACTATGGATAATTCGATGGCTCTGAAGTTTTGGTAGTTATTTTTTTTTATATTGCTGACAGATTAGCGCTTGATTGTGATCTCACCTGATGGTAAGTGATGATACAAACGAAGATGGAAGCGCGCTAATCTGTTAAGAGGCGATATACCCCTTACGGTTTCTACACAACAACGTACCGGAACACAAATCTCTTCGTTTGACGGTACGTTTTTGCTGTCCAGACTCAGACAAATTAGAAAATACAATTTCCTGGATTCGTCCTACCGGGGATCGAACCCGGGACCTCCGCTAGCAAAGCGAATACTCGCACCACTGCGCCAGCGAGGCCGTCGATTATTCAGTGGTATAATGGTAACACTTAAAAATACCAGGGACTTTGTGCAATATTACGAAATGTTGTGCAATGCGAGGTAACATTAACGAATAGATAATTTTGTTGAGAGAGTCATTCGAGCTATGTCTCGTGAAGTAGTTGTTTTAGGAGAAGTAGTGCTGAATTGTATAAATTCAAATAGTTAAGTAAATATAGTGCAAGTTGTGCATATTTAAATAGTGAAGAGTAAAGTTGTTACTTAATATGAGTTGCTGTGTTATTCTAATGAGAGTGTTTTTAGAGTTGCTCACTAATTTGTAGGGTAAGTAATACTATATTCATTATATTACACACTTTAAATCACTGTTAACTCAAAATTAACGTTCATTCCTTCTCCCTTGCTACTTTCTTATACCAAACGCCCCACTGAAAAATAATAAGTCCACCAATCACAGTCGTCGTTAAAACGACAACTAAACAGAAGTTTAACAATTTTTATAATTTCCGGAATAGAGTTAAACCGGATGTAGTGCAAGTCAACGTTTCACTGATAGACCACAAATAAAATAATAATAATTGCTAAGTGTATATTACCGACTCGATCACTGTTTTCCCGTCACGCATTTATCAGCTTACTCACTAAGTCAAACGTGTGTAAAGAAGTTTTATATGTTAATATATTTTGGTTTTAATCACTAAGGACGAATGCCAAAGTTGAACTCCTGGTACTTCCTCTGGGTTATAGTTGGTATTGCGAGGCCTTCTCCCTCACCAAGTTGTATACTCCCAACCCATAGCTGATTTCTACATAAAAGCAATTCAAAAAAGACCAAAATGTTATTCAACCAAGAAATCCCGAAGTGGGTAGTGTGAAAAAAGACGGCCACAAATACGTGTGCAGCGAGATAATTATAGTGCGAAAGGTAAGTCGAATATTTTCACAGCGGGGAAACTTTGCAGCTATAAAATGCGCCCTAAGCATAACATACTGTACGTCGGGGCATAATTTCCCGGCAGCGCCGCGTTTTGTGGAACTTTTTTAGTTACTGATTATTTATATCCACTGTGGAAAATGGAAAATGGGAAACAATAATACTTTTTCCTCTAATGTCGTGAATATCAAACTATTTTGATGACAAACTACAGTTGGCCAACTATCCAAAATGATGACCTAATGAAGTCGCGAGTTCGAACTCACAGCAGCCCCTGTCACGTTACTCTTTATAAAAATTAAACTTACGACTTCGTGGGGAAACCTGCGCATCCCGGGGGTAATTTGTGGAGCAGCGTAGTGGTGATATTAAACCTCTCGAGTGGCACGTTAATAGGCTGCTATTTACCTTACTCTACGAGTACTAACTTTTGCTTGTGATATGTAAGACTATGTCTGTAATTTTGCTTCGCAATTCGTAGAACTATGGCAGTGACTTTGGTTTGCGATTCATAGAGCTATGGCAGTGACATTGCGTCACAATTCGTAGAGCTATGGCACTGACTTTGGTTTGCGATTCGTAAAGCTATGGCAGTGACTTTGCTTTGCGATTCGTACAGCTATAGGAGTAATTTTGTATCGCAATTCGTAGAGCTATGGCAGTGACTTTGGTTTGCGATTCATAGAGCTATGTCAGTGACATTGCGTCACAATTCGTAGAGCTATGGCACTGACTTTGGTTTGCGATTCGTAAAGCTATGGCAGTGACTTTGCTTTGCGATTCGTACAGCTATAGGAGTAA
>JACTOM010000881.1:634161-665139 GCA_015832385.1 Elymnias hypermnestra | reverse complement strand
GTAAAACAAGTTACCGGATTCGAGGATTATCGTGTCCTCCCCCTCTCTACGGACTTCGGACAATCCTATAATATCCCAATGTAACTTGTTCACTGCTTCTTCCAGTTCGAAGATCTTTTCGTCGGTCCTCAAAGTGCGTGCGTTGTATGTTGCCAGGTCAAGTCGTCGGGGTTGGCAGCGGAATCTCTTCCGGAGATTCTTAGCACCCCCTGCCCCGCCGTTACCATAACCGCTGCCAGAGCTAGGAATAGCGGGGCCGCCGGGGACTGGGGGCCGTTGCTGCCTTGTAGGTATCATTACTTTAGGTTATGCCAATAATCACCACGCTTGGCAGGCGGGTTGGTGATCGCAGTGCTGACCTTATCGCACCGATAACGCTGCTGCCCGTTATCGGTCTGTGGCATTTAGGTCAGCTAAGGAGAATGGTTATACCGCCATTTGTCGGTCGCCAGAGCCTCGTCGGTAGAAGCAGGGTGCACCGCGTGCAGGTGAGGTTGGCGTTTGGAGAAACGGACTGGGACTCGTTTCTCCCTTACACCCCTATGACGGTTAACTCATTACAATCTTTCTTACGTTATATCAATTGGTTTTGTGTGATGCTTCGAGTGTTGTTAGTTATCATCCTAGCCATAAAAGGTAAATTACATCTTGCCATATTAACATGCTTTCTCCAAGATTGTATCAGGTTCTAACAGTGAACCTCTCAGCAATAAAAAAATAGGGTATACCTGTGTTATGGACACTGCCGTTTCTTGTACGTGAATACGTCTCATAATGGGTAATAATTTCTATATAATAGATGTCAGAGAATAAGAGGGAACGGAGAAGCATAAAGCACAGGGGCGTAGGGTTCTCCGCCGACATCGTTATTAATTGGATCCGTTATTTAATTTCTTATTCTGTGGGCGTTCGTGGGTAATGTTGGTGCAATCAAAGACTTTATTAATTAACTCGGATTATAATGATCAATCACTTAATGTTCCCGATATCAATTTACACAAACTCATTAACACTAATAGCTAGGAACGCGACAGTTCCAACAGTAGACTGATCCGGTCGAGCGCTACTCAACAACTGCCGAGAGACTCCCGCCGGACTGCCACCATTGATTCTGTCCACGCTGATAGATAGCGCCAGCGTTCCACAGACTATTACACACGGACCAGCGATCCCTTGATCGCTTCACCGGGATGACCTTTAGCATGACCTTCAAAATTGCGTGGCTTCCCCCTCCGCCGCCAGCTATGTGTTACAGTCCTTACATAGCATAATAAGTTCTTTGATCTTTTAGCTATCCAGTTATTTAATTGAATTTCAGTTGGAGCTTATAGATATGTAGATAAAACACCAAACTGTATCCCGAGATTTTGTTATCATTCGTTTTATTTTGGATGAGATTTTAAAGACGTATTCACGTCGAAAACTATCTATAAACGAGTATATAGTCGAAGTACTCTTATCGCAAACCACTTTCCAGTTTAAATATTGTCGGAGCGGTGAAGTGGCCGGAATATTTCCATTAATTGGCATATTAATGGAATTAATTTAACCGATATTTTTGGTGACGGCAATTTGGGAATGAGCGGTTCGTGTCATTGGGAAATCTGCATAATTATCATATAGCAAACAAAGTATTGATATCTATATTAATACAAGGAGAACCACGTGACTCCGTCTGCGTACACTTAAATATGTCTCTTAAAGTACATATACATCTATTTGATGCTTATGTAACTTTGCCACACTCCGCGCCGCCCACCGCATTTCAAATCTTTAATATCTTTTAAGATATCCATTTTATTGGAATTTTGTTAAAGACAGTTTTGATCTACATGAAATATACAACACATATAATATATTCAATTGGATAAGTAATTAAAATGTATTGTATAAAACGGCTTTGTAAATAACACCTATTTTTTGTAATGTGTAAAAGATAGAAATGGTTACAGTGGGCTATCCATTGGAGATAGATGTACTATCTTAGACGTTTTTATTAATCTTTTTATGATATACAATTCCGTAGCACATTAGTTTGATCTATCTCGTAAGGTTTAGCCAGCGTTTGCAATTTGCTCGATTAAAATTGTTTTTATTACGACTGTTACGTTACAAGTGAATTTTTCGATATTTTTGTACTAAAATATGTATGTTATACATTTAAACTTAAATGACGATGTTCCAGCTCGGGTCAACGACCGCTAGTTGTCGGCGCGGCAGCTGTTTTTATTTTTGTGTTCCATTGCTGGTTTTTTAGTAATGTATTTTTATGTAACTATTATTACGTTTAGCTGTCCTAACGTGAGAGAGCGTAAATAGCGCTAATAAAATGTATAAAAATCACGATTTTATAAATCAGAATCGATTTTTCCGTCCCATCATCTAAAGTCATGACCTACGGTTCTGAGACGTGGTCGCTGACTATGGGCCTCAAGTGGAAGCTCAAGTTCACTCAGCGTGCGATGGAGAGAGCTATGCTCGGAGTTTCTCTACGTGATCGAATCAGAAATGAAGAGATCCGTAGTAGAACCAATGTCACTGACATAGCTCTAGGAATCGCGATGGACGTTGGGGGCCGAAGGTGGCCGACTCCCCACAAGGTGGACCGATGATATAAAGAGGGTCGCTGGTAGCCGCTGAAGCCAGGCGGCGCAAGATCGGGCCTTGTGAACGTCATCACGTGAGACCTATGTCCAGCAGTGGAGTTCCATCGGTTCAAGCGACAACGACGACGACGATCATCAAAAGTGTCATTAGTACTATCAATTGTCTTCGTTTTCGGAAGCGGTCTTCTAACACCTTGTATTCTTCTTAATTCTTAATGGAAACGAAATTTATCGAACCAATTAATTATCCACACCACCAGAACCAGTTATCTACAAGCTACAAGTTTATGTATGTGATATGTTAGGATCAGCATATTTTGTGTTTATTCTTTCATGAGAAATATATAACCGGCAAGAGCAGGGGTACTAATTAAACGGGTGCATTTTATATAACACAACACCTGCCCCGACCCACTGCTTAATTAAAAACGGGATGAAGCCTTAACAATGTGTTTTTATTTCACGCTGGAAGAACACCGCTGTTAGTTTATCAATCTAGTCTATATTAGAACCGACTAATTGTTCAATTGGTCAGCTTGGTTGAATACACTTCTTCATCAGGACATTTTCCAGGGAAGAATGCGCAAGCTGAACCTCTGATGTCTCACTTACGGATGAAGAGGGTTCCGCTGGGTTTTAGTGGGTATTGCGAAGTCTCTTCCCTCGCTGAGTCCCACACTCCTGACCCATTCTGGTCAGGGTAAGAGCGTAAGGCATTTCCCAGCGAAAATAAAAAAAAAGGACAGTTGAATAAATTTTCTTTATTGCTGACAGGATACCGCTTGACTTGTGATATCATCTGATAAAGAGATATATCGCATGTCTTTCCCAATGAGTTGAATCCCTGGTGCCTCACTCATGTATAAAGAGGGTTCAACTGGGTTTTAGGGGGTACAGGAAGCACTACCCCTTCGCCGATTCTCACACTCCTGACGCATGGATTGGGGCAAGCCACGATCGACTCTGAAAGATTAGAAAATACCCAGGACCTCTCCCAGCAAAGTTAGTAGTGAGGCCATTGAGCAGCTTGATGTGGGGCTGAGTTCTACTCTATATGTAATTGTGAATCCAGAGGACCTCAGCGCCACCTCTTGGAGCTAACTTCTCGCTGGAGAGCGCTGTAATACGATGCTGTCCGAAGTCCACGATTTCAGCAATCTCAACATACTTCACTAACAGCAACGAGTCGAGAAGATATTGTATAATTTGTTTTTATTTCACATTGGAAGTATACTATTTATTTATTTATTTATTTTTAAACCAAAGTCTTAAAACACGTTATATTTAAGGCATTTCTTTTTCTTGTCGGGAAATCCTCATGGATACCTTCAACACCACTGGGGAAAGGTGTTACGGGTTATGCTGAACTTTTACCGGCTTAAATCCGATGCTGCTCCTCCATACGTTCTTTGGCGAAAGCACGGGCTTGGACATCCGCACTCTCGTCAACGATATGCCTACAGAGCTCCTCTCTTCGTATTCCTCAAGTTCTGTTGGCATACCAGATGTCCTCCCTCGGAATCCCTCTAAAGGGACAATAGGTCCCGCACCCATTGCCCATAGGCTTTTTCTGTGACAGCACGTCCTGTAAAAATAAGACCACAGCATTCCACCTGCCATGGTTCTAACCACACCCCCCCAAAACCTCTATTGGTCCACTGCTCAAGGATTGACGTAATATTTAAGGCTATTTGAAATAGAACGATTCTATATTACCACTGACTTCAATATTCTAATTTTTTTACATTCACATTAAGATATTCTCATCAGGTTTGATGTCAAACAACATTTATTTAGAAGCCTACAAATTGTATATTCCGACTACACGTCTGAAGCAAGTGCCAACAACAATCCCCTAGACACTAAGGACATAGGTCCACACAAATCTAGGTCCCCTCAATGACATCGACTCGTTTGAGACACTGCCAATACCGAATCTGATTTGCCTACGAAATGAGACTTGTTTGAGTCCTCTGAACACGTCCAAATGTATAGAATAAACAAATAACATCTTTATCCTTGCAAATTACAAAAGACTCTGTCTCTACGTTTGTCTAATTGTCAAAAACTACTGAACGGACTATCATGCGGTTTTCACTAACTAATAGAGTAATTTATGAGAAAGGTTTAAGTATATCATTTGTCATGATTTTATATAAATTGCTTGAGGTAAAACGATAACTCTTGAGAACCGGAACAAGTTAAGCCACCTGAGCGCTTTTATCTAAAACGCTGCCTAATCTCTTAGAGATATAACAAAGCAATGTATGGCAAGAAAACTCCTCTTTTATAGATCTATAATAGAGTCAAAGATAACATATACATATCTTTTAAGGATAAGTCACAAATCCGATTTATCTTCTAAAAGAAACGATCATGACCTTATAATTTCTTAGGAGACATTGGTGAAATTTTAATGCAGGTGTCAAAAATAACACGATAAAAGGTTATAATAATTATTAATTTTAACTATTTTTTTGAAAATTATTAAAAAAATAAATAAATAGGGTTTTCATAATAAATGGTCAATGACTCTCCCACCGGTTCACAACCGACAGACTAGATGGAGAACATTCCGGCAAGAAACTCCATAGTCCTTTACTCTTTTTTACCCATGTTATATTTAATATAAATTACAGTAAAATATATCATCAACATCCATTATCATTAAATATAAAAAAACAAATATCACACGATTATCAATATTACATATTAAAAAGACATCAGTTTTAACTTAAAGAAATACACTTAGTTTCGTATCGCAGAGCAGCCCTTTTTATGACACAACTAACTTAGAATACAATAATTCGTAGCTAACGTTGATTAAAAACTGCCCACTCGACTAACTTTTACGACTATTTATACATTTGTCGTTAATGATGCCATTAGCACAAACCATCAATGGCAGCGTTTGGTGGCAAATATATTTCTTGATTGTCTTATTTATTAAGGAACTACCATTCCCCGTTAGTATTTAATAGTTACAATTAATATAATTTAAGTAATTCTAATCGTTTATGAAATATTACAAAAATTATATCGCAAATTGGCATCATTAATGTTTACGAACTGCCTCATTGGTCTAGTGGTTAGCATGTTCGACTACAGACATGAGGTCCTGGGTTCGAGTCCCGGGTCGGGCCAATTCAAAATCGATATTGAGTTTTCTAATTAAGAATTTGTGTGTGTTCCACCCCCGTGCATCGGAGAGCACGTTAAGCCGTCGGTCCTGCGCCTGATCTCTTTCCGGTCGTGTCGGATTCCCGTCACATCGGACTATGAGAGTGAAGGAATAGAGAGTGCACTTGTGTACTATATGCCTGCCAATCCGCAATGGAGCAGCGTGGACGGTCTATGCTCTAAAATCCTCTATAATATGAATGAGAAGGCCTGTGCCCAGCTGTGGGACGTTAATGGGCTGCCACTTCCTTACAATGTTTACAAATTCACCAATCGGAATCCACGTTTGTGATGTTTCAAGGTCATCGTTTTCTAAGAATACGATTTAGTCAAATGACGAACCGTACCCTTTATTTAAAATATTATTTTAATTAAATTTTTTCTATATACTAACACAGGCGAAATTAATGTTTACTGTTTCTATTTAATCCGTTTTAAAAAAAGAAATCTTTTAGTACGCGTTTGTTTAAAATATCTGTATATTAAAATACATTGAAATACTTTTAAATCTAATCAAATCAAATCAAAACAGTTATAAGATGAAAACAAAACGAATTTATTACAAATATCACTATGTAAGTAGAAAAGAAACAAGTGTAAATAAAAATTGTTATTTCTGGATGATGATATCCTAGGTATAATCGACTTTGTGGTGAAACTTTAGGGACGAGTATCGAGACGAAAAATATGTTAATATAAAACTGATAAGAAGGGATCTACCCGCGAATCAGGGGGAGGGTCAGCTGCCGTAAAAAGTTAGGTTGTATAAAACAGGCTTTGGTTTCCGGTTTTGTCACGTATTTTATTTGCGATCCACTTTTTACACTTCAAAGGAAATGGGGTGTGTTATCAATTTTACTTGTGAAAGTGATATCGAAAGGACGCCTGCATGCCTTTATGGATAGCCAGATGGTGTTTCCAAGGGCCAGACTGTCTGTGCATGCAGAAGTATTGGTGCCAACACTTATGTATGGTAGTGTGCCAAAAAATGGCAGAAGAATCACAAAAGTAAAATAAATGCGGTAGAGATGAGAGCGTTGAGAAGTTTGAGTGGATTGTAAAAGAAGACGTAGTCACTAAAATTGAGAAAGGCATGCTTAGATGGTTTGGGCACGTAGATAGAATGAATGAAAGTAGACTGACAAAAAGGATTTATGAGTCAAGAGTGAATGGGAAAATTTGACCAAATCTGAAACTGAAAAAATACTGAGTGACAAAGTAAGAAATAGTGTGATAAGAGAACGTTGTGGTATAAAAGAAGACGTAGTGACTAAAATTGAAAAGGAGTGTTGGTGCCAACACTTATGTATGGTAGTGAAAGTTGGGAGGAGACTGACAAAAAGGATTTATGAGTCAAGAGTGAATGGGAAAAGTTGACCAAATCTGAAACTGAAAAAATACTGAGTGACAAAGTAAGAAACAGTGTGATAAGAGAACGTTGTGGCATAAAAGAAGACGTAGTGACTAAAATTGAAAAAGGTATGCTTAGATGGTTTGGGCATGTAGAGAGAATGAATGAAAGGAGACTGACAAAAAGGATTTATGAGTCAAGAGTGAATGCGAAAGTTGGAAGGGGAAGACATTTCAAATAAACTGACGAACTTCTGTGAAAGGTTTAATGAGAATGAAAGAAGCGAAGTAGATATGCAAGGATCGTGGCAAGTGGAAGGACGTGATATCTGCCTACTCCTATGGGAATGAGGCGTGATATCAACGATACTTGGCAATACGTTTGGCAATTGGCAATTTTTCGCACAAATCTCATGTCTTTATAATAAGCTTAATAGAACGCTCGCTTTTTATGACAAAACGAGATATGAATGTAAGAAAAATGCAAAAACCCTCACCTACAATGAAACGGAGGCTTGAACCAATCTAAATAATACAGGCATACTCTCGTGCACACTCTTAAAAATACATGCACACTCATGCATACGCTCACACACGTACATATAAACTGACACACACACAAACACACACGCTCGTATAGATTTACTTGTCAATATCTACCTTTTGAGAGCGGAGTCTCCTGCCATAGGAGTGACATCCTTAAAAGTAAAGTCCAACCTTTTATATGTTAACACAATCGTCGTCGTCGTCGTCGTCGTCGCTTCAACCGATGGACGTCCAATACTGGACATAGGTCTCTCGTAATGACCTCCACAAGGCCCGATCATGCGCCGCCTGGCCCCAGCGGCTACCGGTGACCCTCTTTATATCATCCGTCCACCTTGTGGGGGGGACTGCCTTCACTACGCCATTTAGAGTGTTGAATAGCGCTGAATCTCATTAAGACCTGAGGATCAGGATCATAAATGGAGCCAATGGAGCGCTGATCCTTAATCACGGTGGAAGCAATTCGGGTCAGAGTTCAATCACTGGAAATTATCACTAGCTGACATGGATCCTCTTACCAACTGGTGTAGGGACTGACCGTACTTGGTTGCTTCAGTAAGTATCTGCACCCGATCGTTGGTCAAGAGCGAACGCTTGTCTCTCATAAATTTAGTGCACCATTCTCTAGTACCTTGGACATCCCAGCGACACGTTTATTGTCGTTTCACTGAAAACCTTTCACTGGAGAGCATGATAATGTAATGCTCGCCAGTGAAGTTGGGTGGAGTACGTTTGCTTATTTTTACGAGACTGTAGGCCAATGCGAAACCTTAGAGAGGATACGGCTGATGCTCTCCTCTCTGCTGAGGCTGGATAGTCTCCACCATCCACTCAATAAACCGTAGATTCTCAGACCTGGCGTCATCCGGGGTATTACTATGAAATGCGAATAAGACCATCAAGTAATTACATTCAAGGATGATGAAGAATCTGCTGATTTTTTCTTCTACCAAAGGATCAGGAGTATAGGACTCGGCAAGGGAGAAAATGTGTAATACCCACTAAAACCCTGTAGTTCCCTCTTCATGCATAAGTGAATCAACAGAGGAACGGCTTGGGCATTCCTCGCTGGTAAGTATGTAAGTAGTAGCCCATTAACGTCCCACTGCTGGGCACAGGCCTCCTCACTCCGAGGAGCGAGGGTTTTTAGAGCATAGACCCACCACGCTGCTCCACTGCGGATTGGCAGGCATAGTACACAAGTGCACTCTCTATTCCTTCACTCTCATAGTCCGATGTGACGGGAATCCGACACGACCGGAGAGAGATCAGGCGCAGGACCGACGGCTTAACGTGCTCTCCGAGGCACGGGGGTGGATCACACCGCCAACTTCCCAACTTCGGGCAAATATTGAGAAAATCTTAATAGAAAACTCAATATTGATTTTTGAATTGGCCCGACCCGGGACTCGAACCCAGGACCTCATGTCTGTAGTCGAACATGCTAACCACTAGACCAATGAGGCAGTTCCTCGCTGGTGCCTAGGATGAATTCGACTGAGGATTTACATAAACAGCTGCAGGTAGTGATTCCAAGCGAGACCGTCAACTGGCCCATAAATGGAACATTAATAACCTCCTACTTATCTCTTTTTACTTTGAGTTTTTGAGGAAATAAAAGAAATTGTCTTCACAAAGCGAACCCACCTTAATATAGCGAACACCACAAACGGTCCAATGATCAATGTAGCCTTACACAAAAAGGATCAACGTGCGTGCAGTATTTATTGCAGGGTAGTCACTATAAATAGGGCTAGTGGGGCCCAATTCATTAATAGTTCCCGAGGGAGAGAGCTTCTACTGTAGTTTTTCACACCTCTCTCCACTCTGAACATATTTACGACGCCTGCGGGTAGAATTCTATTTTACGTACTCATACAGTATCAAAACAGGTTTCTATTAGCTTAGTTTTTTGGTAACGGAATCTTTGAACTCCATTTTTGTACACTTTAAAACGACGGATTTATTTGAAATTTTGCACAATTGTTAACAACCAATTCCAAAATGATATGTAAGGTAAATATCAGCTTATTAACATCCCACTGCTGGGCAAAGGCCCCCCACATTGGAAAAAGCTTTACCATCGTTGATCCACTTGTCAATACACTCAATTGTCTGTTAAATTGAACGTTTTAAATTATCCAACGGATTTAATATCAAGCAGAAATAAATAAATTATTCAAGAGGAAGGTTTACATGTATAATAAATATATATTATAGTACAGAAAAGTGGAGATATTTAAAGATTTCTAATGTGATGTAACACACATATATTTTTGCTATTAAATCGCAAACGCTGTCCAAACCTTACGAGATAAATCAATTTAATGTACTAAGGAATTATATATCATAAAAATATCTATAAGAAAATCTAAGATAGTATATATTTATCGCCAATGGATAACTCGCAGTAATCACTTTTATCTTTCACATATTACAAAAAAACATGTGTTATTTACCAAGCGTATTTATTCGATAAAGTATATTTTTTTATTCAATTGAATACATTACAAACGTTGTATATTTCATGTACATCAAAACTGTCTTTAAAATTTTTTATTAAAATGGATATTTTTGAAGATATCAGCGATTTAACAAGCGGAGGTATCACGGCGGGCGTAGGTAGTGGCAAAGTTACATAAGCATGAAATAGTTGTCGCCGTACTTTAACACATATATTTAAGTGTATGCAGACAAAGTTACGTGAGTCAGTTAGTGTATTACAGTGTTCAAGTTTTGTATGAACCAAGTCGTTCCATCTTCTCTCCCGTTACTTGTTAGTGCGACGCGTATTGATGCTGTGTCATGGGATATACAAACTATTTACACGATTGTACCAAGATATACGTAAAGCCTTTATTGTTGGAGACGTCTTTTATAATTTACTTTATCGACTTAAAAGTAATGCTTATTTATTGAACAGTTCACCACAGAGGTCCTGCAATCGTTCCAGCTTTTACGCGGCCTTCCCCTTCTTCTTTTTCTAGAAGAAATACTTGCACATTAGCAAATTTTCATTGTAACACTTCGAAGTATAATTTTTTCAATGCCTATTACAAGGACACGTTTATTAGTGACAGTTTAAAAATTTATTATACTTCATTCCACTCATTTACTTTTCTTCAAAGACACGCTTTACTTAGGTAGTAAGCTAGTGCATTCGAGACGAGAGTGTTACGAAAAGTGTGATCGGGCAAAGCGAACGGGTACATATATGTTTTACTTCAGTCGTGTGGTCTAAGCACACTCGTTTTATTTTATGGAAGTAAAACTTTAGCCACTCTTTACTTGGGTAGTAAGCTGGTGAATTTATGACGAGAGTGTTGCGAAAAGTGTGATCGGGCGAGGTACACGGTAGTACGGAGAGGGAGACAAGTTAGTGACAATAGAAAGATAGAAAGCTAAGTTTAACGTCACTCGTGTGGTCTAAAGTACACTCGTTTTCTTTTAATTATGTAAAACTTCTTTACGCATGCTTGTCTTGGGGAGTAAGCCGGTGAATTTATGATGAGAGTGTTACGAAAAGTGTGATTGGGCCAGGTACACCATAGTACGGAGAGGGAGACAAGTTAGTGACGATAGAAAGAGAGAGAATTAAGTTTAACTTCACTCGTGTGGTCTAAAGCACATTCGTTTTCTTTTAATGATGTAAAACTTCTTTACGCATGCTTGTCTTGGGTAGTAAGCTGGTGAATTCATGACGAGAGTGTTACGAAAAGTGTGATCAGGCGAGGCAAATAGAAGTCGAGAGGAAGATATAAGTCAGTGACGATAGAAAGGGAGAGTTACGTTTAACTTCCCTTGTGTGGTCTAAAGCACATTCGTTTTCTTTTTTTGAAGTAAAACTTTGGGCACGCTTTACTTGGGTAGTAAGCTGGTGAATTTATGACGAGAGTGTTACGAAAAGTGTGATCGGGCGAGGTACACGGTAGTACGGAGAGGGAGACAAGTTAGTGACGATAGAAAGAGAGAGAATTGAATTTAACTTCACTCGTGTGGTCTAAAGCACATTCGTTTTCTTTTAATGATGTAAAACTTCTTTACGCATGCTTGTCTTGCGGAGTAGGCTGGTGAATTTATGACGAAAGTGTTACGAAAAGTGTGATCGGGCGAAGCAAATAGAAATCGAGAGGAAGATATAACATAGTGGAGATAGAAAGAGAGAGAATTAAGTTTAACTTCACTCGTGTGGTCTAAAGCACATTCGTTTTCTTTTTTTGAAGTAAAACTTTGGGCACGCTTTACTTGGGTAGTAAGCTGGTGAATTCATGACGAGAATGTTACGACAAATATGAGTGGATGAGGCAAACGGAAGTCGAGAGGAAGATATAACATAGTGGAGATAAAAAGGGAGAGTTACGTTTAACTTCACTCATGGGGTCTAAAGCACACTCCTTTTTTATTTTATTATTTCGTTTCTTTCTACACGCTGCACTTGAGAAGTTAGGTGATTAAAGCGTGACGACAGCGTTACGAAAAGTGTGAACATGCGAAGCAAAGGCGTATATATCTATATACATATAAAAGCAACTTTTTTTCTTTGTTATCGATAAACTTGAAAACTACTGGACCGATCGGCATGAGACCATGACCATTCGACGCGGAATTAATTGTAGAAGGTTTTAGGCTATTCATTTTTTGAATTCCATCAACCCTTTACCATTTTTTTTTCCAAATTTGTGTGGATAGTCATTTATAATATAAAAATGAATCGCAAAATGTGTTGGTAAGCGCATAACTCAACAACGCCTGGGTCAATTTTGACAATTTTTTTTTTAATTTTTTTTAAGTCCAAGGATGGTTTTTAAGGCGAGAAAAGTTCGAATAATTGCAGGGGAAAACCCTAAAAACAGCCCTTTTCCGTTTCGCATACATACGTTTTCTATTTTTATTAAAAAAAAGTCTATTTGACCTTTATTGCTATTCAATAAAGTACATAATAAATCACAAGTACTCACTGTCAATTTGCACTTTATTGTCGCTGCAGGAAGTTCAAAATCATTTGAATAGTCACAAAAATGTAAGAGCTAAAGATATTTAGTGCTGCTGTAATTACATTTAGAAAATCATTCGTAAAACTGAAATCTGCCACATTCCAAATCTAGTATATATATAAAACTTAACAAAGCCCTTATTTATTTCCTTAAAAAAGATACTCGATTTCGTGCGAACCAGTTGTTAAAACCGCACTTTTTACCGCACATGAAATATTAATATTTTAATAAAGATAAAAAATACGCGGTTAAACAGTGGCGTTCGTAATTAAACGTGTGCATTTTATATTACACCTGCGGGCAACCTTCGCAAATTAAAAACGGGATTAACCGCGGTCACACTGCCTCCCTTAAATACTACATACATACATACATAGCATCATGCCTCATTCCCATAGGGGTAGGCAGAGACAACATCCTTCCACTTGCCACGATCCTTGCACATCTCCTTCGCTTCTTTCATTCTCATTAAACCTTTCATACAAGTTCGTCGGCTTTGATCTGACCCTTATTTAAAATGTCCTGAATTATTTAAAATTATTCAGGGGGTACACATCTTTGTCTATCTCTCCAATAGTCATAGTATGGTACACGGGTATGCGACCCCGGCTCCCCGAGCTATTACTGAATCGTCTCAGGTCTTCAGAGTCAGTAATATCCTAGTACCATATATTTTCCTTTCTCTTTCTTCAAAAGTTCCTGTCTTTTAATCCGTTCCCCCCATTTATTCCATTTTCCTACCCATTCCTGCTAGTCCAAGGTGTACCTTTTTTTTGAAGTCGGTTAATGAGGCATGGCTGGATCTATTCAGATAATTCATTTGTTAAAATTAGGAGAAGATTCGTCTGAAAGAAGAAATAACAAAATTACATAGAACATGAAAAATTTAAAGTAAACTGATCCACCATATCACCTTTTCCAATGTAACCTCTTTAGTGCTTTTTTAGACAATACAAACTTTTTTAATGTGATGACGTTTGACATAATTGTCAGCGATTGACAGATACGCATTTATATTCTGTACGCGTGTGTGTCTATGGTAGTGTTTGTAATGTGTTTTTTTATTGCTTCATCCAGTGTGGCACAGGAAAAAGCCATAAATCCAAAATAATAATAAGTTTATTGCTTCAATGTATTTTTTATGTATAATTTTATTAAAATATTGTCCTCGTGGACTTCCACTCTATATAAACAACTAGTAATTTTTAGCATTATTATTACAAGTTGTTATAATATTAGGAGAAGAGATTTATTTATAGTTTTTTAGTGAGTTCGACTGGGTATACATTTGTGTTATGTTTTGAATGGAATATCCGATTTTTATACTTTAAAAAGTATTACACAGATATTGATATAAACGGTATTTAATAAAATATTTAATTGGATAAAGGTAATACAGAGGTATGAGTTATATGGTTTAATTATTGTCGGCATTTTTTTTTAATTGTAATTAGGTAGTTATTGTGGCATAACTACAGTAGTTGGACATATGGCATTATAGACTTTTTTGTAGATATTAATACGTTTTATAATATTGTTGAACATTTTTTTGTTCTATCTTTAATAGTTTCCAGCGCACGCGATGATAGCTATTTTGTAACCAACTTTTTCACACCCATTTTTTTGGAAAAAGTTATAGTTTATGGTGCTCAATGAAAATGCAGCTTTGAATGGTAAAAAAATTATTGAAATCGGTCTAGTAGTTTTTATTTATTTATTTATGCATCTCTTAAAAATTAAAACTAGTACACAAAGGACACCTTATCCCTATAAAAGAGATCTCTTCCAGGAACCCTAAAAGTGGAAGAATTTAATAGATTAATGATATAGGTGCGATGTCTACGAACTACATTATAATACTTAATATAATTACATTTACTTAAACATCAATTTACATATATAAATTATACATTAATATGTCGAAGTGCAATAGTCTGTGGAACGCTGGCGCCATCTGTCTATCGGCGTGGGGCAGAGTCAATAAGTGGCAGTCCGGCGCGTTTCTCGGTAGTTGTCGGGTGACGGTCCGCCAGAGCGGTCCGCTGTTGAAACTGTCGCATTCCTAGCTATTATTATCAATGAGTTTGTGTGAATTGATATCGAGAACATTAAGTGACTGAACATTATAATGTGAAATAATTAATACAGTAACACTTGCGTCATCCGCTAATGAGTTACAGGAGATTGTAAATATTATGAATAAAGCTTTGAAAGAGAAAGGAATAAAAGTGAATGTAAGCAAAACGAAAGTTACGCTTTTTCAAAGAGATGAATCTATGATGACTGGCAATATTTTGATAAAAGGGGCACAAGTGGAAGAGGTGAAAGAATTTGTATAGTTGGGAGATAAAATTTACAAAAGATGGTAGATGTGGAAGTGATATTGAAAGAAGAGTGAATGCAGGGAATATGGTAAATGGTGCTCTGCATGCTTTTATGAATAGCCAGATGGTGTCTCAAAGGGCTAGACTGGCAGTGCATGCTGGAGTGTTGGTGCCAACACTTATGTATGGTAGTGAAAGTTGGGTATGGCAGAAGAATCACAAAAGTAAAATAAATGCGGTAGAGATGAGAGCGTTGAGAAGCATGAGTGGATTAAAACGAAGTGACATAGTAAGAAATAGTGTGATAAGAGAGCGTTGTGGTATAAAAGAAGACGAAGTGACTAAAATCGAGAAAGGTATGCTTAGGTGGTTTGGGCTTGTAGAGAGAATGAGTGAAAGGAGACTGACAAAAAGGATTTATGAGTCAAGAGTGAATGCGAAAGTTGGAAGGGGAAGACCAAGGCGAACGTTCCTGGACCAAATCCAGGACATTTTAAATAAGGGCCAGGTCAAGAGTACTCTAAACCGACGAACTTGTATGAAAGGTTTAATGAGAATGAAAGAAGCGAAGGAGATATGCAAGGATCGTGGCAAGTGGAAGGACGTGGTCTCTGCCTACCCCTATGGGAATGAGGCGTGATGCTATGTATGTATGTATTAGTATAGTGTTTGATTGCACCAACATTACCCATCAACGCCCACAGTATGGAAATTGAAATTATGGATGCCATTAATGACGATGTCGGCGGAGAACCCTGCGCTATGCTTTATGCTTTCCTTCTCTCTTATTCTCCGACAAATAAATACATACATTTGTGTATAAATATGCACTAAGAATATATAGAAATAAATGAAATACATCATAATACTATAAATAATTTATAAAGTTTTAGACAATAGATACTCTTTAAATCTGATCTTGAATAGGATGTGTCCAGGGTTGTCTTCAAATATATAATTGGGCAATGAATTCCAAAGTCTAGTCTAGTTTTTCTGTAAGCGTTAACAAACACACATCCAATATTTCCTCTTCATAATATTAGTTTAGATTGTGGAACCCTAAAAGTTTCAGCCATATTTATAATGGGCATTTGTAAAGCCGGCTGCGAATATTCAACCATTCAAAGCTCATTTGGTATTGTTAATACGTTGAATAGGCATCCACTGAAATACCATATTCCATACACAAAACAAAGGTTCCATGTTTTCATATTACGACATACGAGCGATGTGAAAGGCTTCTCAAAGTATAGCAAGTTTTATTTAACTCACCAATGTGGCTTTTTATAAAACTGGCCTAGAAACACTGGCCCTTTGCTTCATTCTGTGTATTTTTGACAAAAAAAAAAAAGAAATACGACGCCACGCGGTGACCGCAGTTGGACGTCCCTGGGTGTGTTTAGAGTTGAATTAAAGACTGGCGTCGCCTACAACGGCGGATGCCTTGGCAAAGACACATTCCACACACACACATACAATCACACAATCACGTGATCATTCATCTGCCAGGGCTCGTCGCCGTCGAGGAAATCGGTGCCAGGAGACCAGGTAGGTGTACAATTCATATATGTTCGACCCCTGTGGAATATCTCCTTTAACATTCTGTTCCCGCCATCTCGGAGACCGATTCGACCTGGAATCCCATGGGCCCGAGTTCAGGGTCGAGTCCATGCCAGGGTCACGGCCGGCATGAACAGTGTTTGTAAACATTTTTAAATAGCAGTATGTCAGCACCATAAGGCATTTTTTAACAATTATCGTTATATTTCAAGCAATTTATACAAAGCCTTAACAAATTATATATAGAAACCTTCCTTATGAATCGCGCTATCTTTTGATAGAAAGTACATGAAAATTAGTTTAGTTATTTTTGAATGAATCGCCTGTTAAATATCAACATGCCATGGAGCAACTTGGTGGGTCCTATGTCCTAAAACCTTCTCTTATATGACTGAGCAGGCCTGCACCCAGCAGTGGGACATTATTATACAATTACCTTATACTTATTTATAATATTTGCAAAGTTACCCATTTCTAAAGGGATTTCCTCAGCAAAAAGTTGTAGGAAGGAAATATTACGCTTTAAGCGTAATATTGCAAAGTGCTTTCGTGACTCCGTCGGGTAACAATAACTAGTAAGTTGGTACAAAAAAAACTTTGCTAAACTTGGCAAAAAGTGCCTTCCGTTGAAAAACAGAGTTGCATTAAATTGCACTCAACTTATTCACTAATGAAACGTTTCCCGGATAAAATGGATATAGTGTTACGTTGAAAGTTATGTTTGAAAATTGAAAGCTTTTTTTTCTTCTTCTGAAACTTCTGAAATAATTCAAACGAGTCTTTTTAAGAAGAAAAAAGTTCGAGTACCCTCGTCGTCGTAAACGTCTCGTAACTAGCAATAGCTAACTAGATAAAATATATGTCGGAGAATAAGAGAGAAGGAAGCATAAAGCATAGGGCCATAGGGTTCTCCGCCGACATCGTCATTAATGGCATTCATAATTTAATTTCCATAATGTGGGCGTTGGTGGGTAATGTTGGTACAATCAAACATTTTATTAATTAACTCAGATTATAATGTTCAATCACTTAATATTCCCGATATCAATTTACACAAACTCATTAATAATAATAGCTAGGAATGCGACAGTTTCAAAAGTCGACCGCACCGGCGGGCCGTCACCCGAGGACTGGAGAGACGCGCACCGGATTGTCACTTATTGACTCTGCCCCACGCAAATAGATGGCGCCAGCGTTCCACAGACTATTGCACTCCGACATATATATTATACATGTTAATCGATAGATTTTGAGCCTCTGGTCAATTTATATATGTTAATTACCTTAACCAGTCCTAAAACTGTATATATACTGATGTATTAAAATAATGTATGGCGAGACAATTCCTCTTTTATAAATCTATAATAAACGCCTATGATGGCATTAATAATTTTAAAGGATATTTCATCACACCCATTTAATCTTCTATGGTAACAGACAATACGTTATAAAGTTGCACACAGACGGTTTCAGTGTTGATTCTTATCAATTTATATATGTTAATTACCTTAAACAGCACTAAAACCCAATTTGACTGAGTCTGGACTGGTGGGAGGCTTCTGTCGCGGCTTGTTAACACCCTAACAGCAAAAACGTATAAAAATACCAACTACCATTTACTACCGTTCGTTCGCGTTAAGAATGCAGTGAGTCATCATTGTTGGCCTACCTTGCACCGCACTCTTACCAATTAATTGAAATTTGAAAAGAAGATTGGTTAGCGAGCGAGGCAAGGCTGGCCAACGATGATGACTCACTACATTCCTAATGCGAATAAACTGTAACAACTTTTATTTTCTCCACTATTTAAATATACACGATTGAAACCGGAATGAACGTCGTAGCTTCTGTCATACTAAATGGAATGTCGATACGCAGCGGAATGACCAACAAAACGGCGGAGTGTCCCCCTCCGACGCGCGTGATGTGTTACAATCTTTACTTAACGCAATAAATTCTTCGATCCTATAGCTATCCAGTGATGTAATTGAATTTCGTGTAGAGGTAATAGATATGTAGCTACATATAAAAGCACCAATTCACATTAACTACAGTTCGTTCGCGTTAAGAATGCTGTGAGTCATAATTGTTGACCCACACCCCGCTCTCTAACCAATCAATTGGAATTCGAAAAGAAGACAAGAATGATGACTCACCGCATTCCTAACGCGAATAAACTGTAACAACTTTTATTCTCTCCACTATTTTAATATACAAAACTTGGTCTATACTGATAATGACTTCACTATTTGAATTTATACAAATTAGCACTATTTCGCTATAAAACATCTACACTACTAAGCAGGTCGAGAGACTATTTCCACAATTGTTCCGCTCGTTAAAGTTACCTAGTATTGCATAACATTGTTTTTAGTAATTTCAATTGTTACCGCCTAATTATTTATAATACAATACCAAACTGTATCCCCTAATTTTGTTTAATTACCCATATTACACAATTTGAATTTTTTTTTTTTTCGCTGGGAAATGCTTTATGCACGCCGGATGAAGTATAAACATCCGGGAGTGTGGGACTCGCTGGTCGTACCAGGATACCCACTAAAACCCAGCGGAGCCCTCTTCATCCAGGTGTTGGGGTCCAGATGTTCGCTGGCGTATTCAGCTCTGGCGCCCCGGATGAATCCGACTTAAGGGTTTAGTTTAGTTGAGGGAGAGCAGGCGAGCAAAATTGCGCCTTCTAGCGCCCCCCCTCCTCCGGCGAGAGGGAGTAGCGTCTGCCATAACCTCCCTTTGCCTGTTTAGTGACTCCTTCTGCAAGATGACAGCCTCGCAGAAGGACGTCACTGCTCTCCAACTTGACTGATCGCCAATCATAGCGCCCACAGACAATTTGAACTATACTGATAATTACTTCACTATTTGAATTTAGGGGTTGACGAATGAAACTTGAATGAACATCGTAGCTTCACCGAGTCCAAAGTTATACTATGTGGAATCTCGATACGCAGCGGAATGGCCTTCAAAACAGCGGTGCTTCCCACTCCGCCGCGCGTGATGTGTCACAATCCTTACTTAGCGCAATAAATTCTTTGATCATTTAGCTATCCAGTGGTGTAATTGGATTTCAGATGAAGGTGATAGACATGAAGCAGAAGTCCTGTATTCGATTCCCCGACACCTTTAAAATATTGTATTTCCTGATTTATTCAGATCTTTACTAACATAATTAGTTCGTATATTAAGTATGTGTAAATGTATTCTATTCTTAGGTCTTTAGAAAAAGGACTACCGACTGAGTTTATTGTGGACTCTTCTCAGAACAGAGCGCGAAAGAAGAAGCGTACTTTAGAAATTATATGAAAATAATAATTACGTATGAATTATTATCATTTATGTATTGTCAGTAACTTTATATTGAATTAGAATATATCAGATTACTAAACTTCGCCACTGACATTATTTTCGTGAGCGCGACATAAACCGTCGTGACGGCTCAGTCTCATTCAATACCCACTGAACTCGATTTTTCACTTCCAAAACGAAAATTGACGACCTCATTACGTTTTAAACTAATATAAGTTGTTATGTAATAATGTAAGGAAAAGTTATACATACATACATAGCATTACGCCTCATTCCCATAGGGGTAGGCAGAGACAACATCCTTCCACTTGCCGCGATCCTTGCATGTCTCCTTATCTTCTTTCATTCTTATTAAGCCTTTCATATAAGTTCATCGGTTTAGAGTACTCTTGACCTGGCCCTTAATTAAAATGTCCTGGATTTGATCGAGGAACGTTCGCCTTGGTCTTCCCGTTCCAACTTTCGCATTCACTCTTGACTCATAAATCCTTTTTGTCAGTCTCCTTTCATTCATTCTCTCTACATGCCCAAACCATCTAAGCATACCTTTCTCAATTTTAGTCACTACGTCTTCTTTTATACCACAACGTTCTCTTATCACACTATTTCTCACTCTGTCACTCAGTTTTAATCCACTCATGCTTCTCAACGCTCTCATCTCTACCGCATTTATTTTACTTTTGTGATTCTTCTGCCATACCCAACTTTCACTACCATACATAAGTGTTGGCACCAACACTCCAGCATGCACTGCCAGTCTAGCCCTTTGAGACACCATCTGGCTATTCATAAAAGCATGCAGAGCACCATTTACCATATTCCCTGCATTCACTCTCCTTTCGATATCACTTTCACATGTTCCATCTTTTGTAAATTTAGATCCCAAGTATACAAATTCTTTCACCTCTTCCACTTGTTCCCCATCTATCAAAATATTGCCATTCATCATAGATTCATCTCGTTCAAAAAGCATAACTTTCGTTTTGTTTACATTCACTTTCATTCCTTTCCCTTTCAAAGCTTCATTCATAATATTTAGCATCTCCTGAAGCTCGTTAGCGGATGACGCAAGTATTACTTGATCATCAGCGTAGAGTAAACATTTGATGAGTAATTCATTCATTCTTAACCCATACATACTTTCTTTTAAATCTGTCAAACATTTATCCATGAATAGGTTGAACAGCCATGGTGACGCAACACATCCCTGTCGAACACCTCTTTTGACAGGAAACCACTAAACAGGACAGGAAACGACAAAACAGGAAAGGTTATTTATTAATAACATCTTTTATTGAATCAGTTTTAGATTATATTCATTGTCAGTGATATATGTCTATCGCACACTGAACGCTGAGTAGAGAGAAAGAAGCCTCTATCAGAAACACGGCTAGCACTGTTAGCGGTGGGTTAGAGCGAGAGAGCAGGAGCCTGCCTACCGCGTGAGAGAACGAGACGCCAGACAAAATGGCGTTTTAACGCGTTACATAACGAAGTTATCAGTTTAGTTTAAAACATAGATATTCGTGCAAATATTTTGAATTTCAAAAACATTATTGTTTTTTTATCCCACCAAATGACGTAAAATAAAGTTACACGTACATATATCAAAATATTATCGGCAAATGTCGTTCAAAGCGTTCGACATTCGCAATACGCGATAAGCTTTATCAAACGTGGCGTTGCAAAATATGTTCGTATTTTTTTTACCGAGTTCCTGTTATGTTTTCCCTTTTTTAAGGCTCTGCTAGTTGGCAAACCGGACTGCATAAATAATAAAGGAATTACGTATCAGATATCAGAATTCTATCATAAAATAAACTTTCATTCTATCTAACTATAAATATAAACGAAAATAAACAAATATATATTTTGTTAATACGTTTTTTCATTTATTTCAATAGGCTTTGTTACTTTTGTATTAGCCGAGGAAACACTAAATGGGTTTTATTTCCTATTTGCTACTAAATTTGATTGTAAAGACGAGTTCTTTATTATTGGAACGAAGGCAAGTCGATCAGGTGTTTCATCAATCATTATCAACTCAACCGATGGATATCCACTGTTAGACAAAGGTCGCCTCAAAGGACCCTTTAAAACCATCTGTCCACCTGGTGGGTGATGTTTCAACGCTGCGGTTAATGGTACGTGGTTGCAACTCCAGTACCTTAAGACACCAACGTCTATCTAATTGCCCATCATCATTTCAGCTCCTCGATTCTTTAGTGTTCTTCTACAGATCTCTTCTTTTCAGATTTGATCCCTCAGAGATACTACGAGCACAGCTCATTTCATCGCCCGCTGTGTTACCCTGTGCTTTCCTCATGTCTCCCAACCAAAAGTCTTCACAGTCAATCAGGTATATAAAATTTAAGAAGTCATTATGAGTCAGTAAAAAGTACTTTAATAAATTACATTATGTAAGACGTAGACATCAAGCTAATAATTGTAAATAGTCTATCATGTTTTTGAAGGACAACTTCTTCACACACGCTTGACTTGGCGAGTTAGGTGATGAAGGCTTGACGAGACAAGTGACAAGTGTGATCTGTTCCTAGGAAAAGTATACCAATTTTAATAACATTTGATCTGAATCTTGGCAGAGCAAAATTAGGAAACTATATTTTCTAAATTGTTTAAGTATTGACGTCTTCTGGTTCACCCCTCGGCTTACAAGTGCAGCTTCCGCTTTGGAGTCTCTCTCTCTCTCTCTCTTACAAAGTGCACAGAGAATTCAGCGGTTAGAGCAATTTGGGGATATCATATGGTGTCTTGGACGGCAGCAACTCTCCTGGCGGGTGATCCTCCTGGGGATGCTCAGGGTGGGAGTCCTCGCAGGTGCTTATCAATGTAAACAAGCCGCGAGGAGTAGAGGAGAACCATCATTATACCAAAATCCTTAGGGTAACAGTTCTAGTCGAAAGAGTTCTGATCATGAAGTGGAGGGAGTATCTTGAGGTCTCTATAGCAGGGGCAAGTACAGTGGTGGTGTTCCGCACTCGGCTGTAAAATTGGCTATCGAGGAAACATAGAACGCTGTAATACAGACAGGTGCAGGACAGAGGAATCGCCTATCTGCCATGGTGCCGCCGTCAACCTGCACACCATACGGTTGCAGTATGCCCAGCGTGGGGACAACAGCGGCATCTGGTGTCACTGATCGGGGGTGACCTCTCGTTTCTGGCCAGCATAGTAAGTACGATTGTTGCCAGTAAAGCAGGATGGAGAGCCGTAGCCTCCTTTAGCGAAACCGTTACCTTATTAAGGGAAGCAGTTGAGAGAAAGCGGGAGTTGGCATCTGATGACACCATATTGGATAGCGCAAGCGAGCCGGTGGGTGTCCCACTTTAGGATGACGAGGGACCGCTGGGTTTTACCGGGTATTCTGCTTGACAGTAAGACCCCACTAGTCAAAGTGCACTTTTTCCACACTCTTGACTGGGCGGCGTGCGTAATAGCATTTCTCAGCAACTAAAAAAAAGGTATAGACTGGTGGGAAGTTTCGGCAGTGGCTAATTACCACCCCAACAGTAAAAACCAAGAAGCAAAACATTTATGTTGCGGTACGATACTATGTAGAAACTATTAAGAGGTAAATTATCTTAGACTGTATCATTACTTCCCATAAAAGTGGAACACTATCAAGCGCTAACTGTAAGAAATAGAAAAAAAATGATCTCAAACGAATGGGTGTGATTGTAGAGGGCTTGTTTAACCGGAGGCTTTGATTTCCCCCGGATTTAAAATGCGAGGAATCATGTAAAGGGCTCGAGCTGTATAGCTCTTAAGTTCCTTTGACAATCTACTTGAATTGGAAGTGGAAATTTCTCGTTTGATTGATACTGGCTTTTACAAAGCAACGCCTTCCAACGTTTCAAATTAATAGAGACAAATATTTACTTCATTTGTTTTCTGCATCGTCTTTTATTGACCCTAGCTTAGTGTTTGATGCTGGAAGGCGGAGCTGATGTGCTTTAGACTAAGAGAATAAGGACTTTATCCCACAAAACCCTGGGATTTGGGGGGGGGGGGCTTGGGAGAAATTGTGTTACTAGTACCAAGTGCGATCACTGTTGCTGTGAGTGCCGAAAAGGTGCTAATTCAGGGGCCAGGGTTCGTTGCCTAACTAAGCTTTGGCAGATTGTTGACTGTAAATAAGTCCTATAGTTTGAGGATCGTACCGTGATTTATAGGCATCTCTAGTCAGAAACTAGCTGCTCAACAAAGAAGGCGATCAGTTTGGAGAATCACCTTTTACAATGAATGAATGGTGAAGACCTTGAAAGAAGAGACTCTGCTATTTTGTTTTACGCAAAAGAGAGGAAAATTGCAGGCTGTGCTGTCTTCTGTTAGAAGTGGAAAAGTGCTGATGGAATTAATACTTCCAGCGTGCTCCTTCTTGATGCTGTAAGTGAGATCATCCAAGGTGCCAGAGTTGCGTGCATGCGCAGTCTTTTGACTGTTACCATTACAAAAAAGGGGATCCTGCTGTGTTTTAGATATTCTCAAATAGCCATTGTGTATCAGATAAGATAGATGGGGTAAATACTACGTCTGGTCTGAATAAAAATACTTTCCAGGGATTTAAAAATTCTGCGAGACTGTAATCTCGCTAAAGGAGGCCCACGAGCGACATAGAGAGAATGCAGTAGATGCTCCCTCTCACCGCCGAAGGAGGCGGGATACTAGGCGGCGCTTGTTTGCGAACCTGCTCTCACCTCCATGAATCCTCAGTCGGACTCATCTAGGGCACCAGGGAAGAATAAGGTAAGTAGCAGCCCATTAACGTCCCACTGCTGGGCACAGGCCTCCGCACTCCGAGGAGAGAGGGTTTTTTAGAGCATAGACCCACCACGCTGCTCTACTGTGGATTGGCAGGCATAGTACACAAGTGCACTCTCTATTCCTTCACTCTCATAGTCCGATGTGACGGTAATCCGACACAACCGGAGAGAGATCGGGCGCAGGACCGACGGCTAAACGTGCTCTCCAGGGAAGAATGCTCATGCTGAACCTCTGGTGTCTCACTTACGGATGAAGAGGGTTCCACTGGGTTTTAGTAAGTATTGCGAAGTCTCCTCCCTCGCTGAGTCCCACACTCCTGACCCATTCTGGTCAGCATATGTTGTCAGCAGGGATTGAAAAATAAATGAAACAGCCTAAATGTTAACATTTTATAATACCTAAGAAGTAATTTATCAATTGATTGTTTCAAAATACCATCGTACCTTTCGGTTTTCATTGCGATTGTGATTGAAATATGGGGAACCTTAAAATTCCAGAAAACTGGAATTTGTGAAGCTCCCATTAGAAAGGACGCCTGTGCTGGTTTGCCGAAGAGGATGGGACTTTACTGTACATTTCATTTTGTTTTTAACGGAAATAACTGTCCTCCGCCCCGCCACGCAAAGACGTTTTTGAGTCGATTGCCCCGCGGGTCGAAGGACGTATCTCTTGGGACTATTACCATAGATTTTTCTCTCTCTCTTTCAACTGGTAAATTTGCATTGTAACTGTTTTTCTTAGTTTATAATTAATTTAATTTATATTCTTTAATTACTGTCTAAGCCCATTAGTGACGTTTATGTTATGTAATATTGTTTCTTGTTTACCTCCTTCTGTATCCATAAAATTGAACATAAATGTTGTGATTTTTATATTCGCTAATAGTTAAACTATAGAATGTTATCTTTTGTTTGTTAAATTAAGACTTGGATATAGCGTCATGTTGCGCTAAACTCATAACTTAAAAATGAAAACTTACCTCAAGGGTTTTCATTGTTAGTCACAACACTCGACAGTTCATAAACGCACCGTTAGTAACAGTCACTTTGTACCTGATTTATTTTATGATTTTCTATGGTCTGGTGTTATCTCTTCGCATATTTAGTTACGACAGTTACCGAGAAGCGAAACAAATAATACAGATTTAAACTTTTTTAAAAATAGGTGGTTATATTTCTGATTTCCCGAGTCGTAACACAATTATTGGCCAATGTCGTCTAGTAGTTGACACGATTTATATTTATATCAGTACTATGTACAAATACTTGTATAAGTGACAAAAAACTAGCTAGTTCTTTCTACGTTGTAGCAATTTGCCTTCCTTTCAAGATAAAAATTGTTGCTCGAGTACGTTATTTACTTGAATACGTATTGTATAAAATATTCAAGTATATATTACACGTAAGCGAGCAGCTCACTTAACCCAGTCTCTGAAGACATCAAGTTTGCAATAAATGTACGCTACTCGTACTGTCTCGTACTATGACACCCGGAAAATGTCGCCTCGGTGGAATTGAGAGAAAAATGCAGCCAACAAAGATAAACGACACAGGATAACAAAACAGTACGCTCACCTGATTAAATAACTGACTGACTCCTAAGATATATAATTCAGTAGAAAAGGAGACTTCGTCGTCGTCATCAACTGCTGGACATAGGTCTCACGTAATGATGTCCTCAAGGCCCGATCTAGCGCCGCCTGGCTCCAGCGGCTACCGGCGACCCTCTTTATGTCTGCTTACACTGCGCTGTCAGGTCGCCATTCCAGTACCTTCGGCCCCCAACGTCCATCGGTCCTGCGGACTATGTGCCCCGCCCATAGCCCTCTCCATCACACGCTGAGTGACTCTGAGCTTCCGCATGAGGCCCATAGTCAGCGACCACGTCTCTATGTATGTAAATTAGTGGTGGACAAAAGGCGATCTTATCACTTTATCCGGATATCATCCAGACAACCTAAAGGAATGAGAATTAGTTAATTGGTTTAATCGCTCTCTTGTAGAAATTTTCGGAAAGCGTTCTGAAATGTCTCTTTATCGTTGGGAATTCTAAGTTCCTATGCAAATTGATATTTCGGAAGTACCAGGGGTATCCCGTGATCATCCTCACATTTTGTTCCAGTTAGGTTTTGACCACATTTTTCACTAAAGTTGAAACTATCTGCAATTATTATTCAGCTCTATTATTTATTGATTTTTAGGTGGAACATTGTTGCCGAGTCAGCTATTGAACAAATAAATGTCATCTCTCCTCGGTTCATTCTTGTTTTTAAATCTAAACATTTCATTTCAGAAAATACATGTTCCGTTTCGCTCCATTTGATTTCGTTCCATTTATTTTCATTCACATTATTCAATATTCTACAAATAACTACTCTGTTTAAACAATACACATCTTGCTTTTGAATCTTAGTATATTATTTAAGAAAACACAACCTTAATTTGGTTCTATTTCCTTCTGTTTTAATATACATATTATATTCCAGTTGCTCCTAATTCAATTAATTTCATTTCATACATTCACGATTTACAACATTTCATCAAGAAAAAATTCAGTTGTATTTTATTTAACTCAATTTTATTCATTCAAATGCAATAATTTCATACTAATGATATTTAAATTTAAGACAAATGTTACTAGATAAAAATATTTGTAGTAATTTAAATTAGAACTCCTCATTTAAAGAAAATACTTTTCGTTGCGTTTCTTTTCATTTATTTCCTTTAATTTTATTCCAATCCAACGTAACAACTTCATTCCAATAATGACAAGTTCATTTAAAATGGACGTTATTAGAAAAACATTTATTTACAACATCTAAACATCTAAGAAACATAACATTTCCTTGAAGCTAATACAGAGTAATTCTTGCATCTAAACATTTTATAGAAGAAAATACAGAGTAATTCATACATCTTAATATTTTTATTAGAAGAAAATGCCGAATAATTCATGCATTTGAACTTTTCATTGACAAAGATACAGAGTAGTTCATGCATCTCAAATAAAAATACAGAGTAATTCATACATCTCAACATTTTCGAGTAATTCACTCATTTCAACGTTTCATTGAAACAAACACAGAGTAATTCATGCATCTCAATATTTTATACAAGAAAATACAGAATAATTTGACTGACTCATTGGTCTAGTGGTTAGCATGTTCGACTACAGACGACATAACAACATGATGAAACAAGCACAGAGTAATTCATGCATCTCAACATTTCATTAAAGAAAATATAGAGTAGTTCATGCATCTCAACATTTTATTAAAGAAACAAGAAAATGCAGAATAATTCATACATCTCAACATGTTATACAAGAAAGTGCAGAATAAGTCATGCATCTGAACATGTTATACAAGAAAATGCAGAATAATTCATGCATCTCAACATGTTATACAAGAAAATGCAGAATAATTCATGCATCTCAACATCTTATAGAAGAAAATGCAGAATAATTCATGCATCTCAACATGTCATCCAAGAAAATGTAGCATAATTCATGCATCACAACATCTTATAGAAGAAAATGCAGAATAATTCATGCATCTCAACATGTCATCCAAGAAAATGTAGCATAATTCATGCATCACAACATCTTATAGAAGAAAATGCAGAATAATTCATGCATCTCAACATGTCATACAAGAATTTGCAGAATAATTCATTCATTTGAACTTTTCATTGACAAAAATACGGAGTAGTTCATGCATCTCAACATTTTATAGGAGAAAATACAGAGTAATTCATGCATTGCGAACTGATTCGTTTGAAATTAGTAGGTATCGAGTAATGCGAGCACAATTCCCTTTGTAAGCGGCGGCAACTGGCAGCTCCGGTTTTCTTGCCGCTTTTGTTACAACAGAATACGGCAACCCAATCAGGCATCTGTCGAAACGTCCGTGGAACAGACGGCGTGCTGTAACGCGCGATTCCCTTTTGCAAACTACTTTTAAATAGAGCCTTTTTATTCCTCGATACTTCGATAAATCAAACTTATTTATATGCACCACTGAAACTAATGAAAGTCCTTAAACAACATATGAAGTTCCCTCACTACATTTGTGAGCCCCTTCGTAAGCTCACTCTTGCGAAGAGTTGCCGGTTCAGGATGAATAAAAATGCCACCAGATTCTTCACTCCAACGCTCCGCCGTCTACTTGTCACCAGACGAGTATTTAATTACGAACTGTTTTTTTGCAGGAATATGGTTCGCCGAAATTGGCTATCTATTACGAAATTGGCTATCTATTATCTATCTACGATTTTTACGACTGACAAACGTGCACTATTGTGACAAGCAAACGACGGTGGTTGTTTATTTATTGGATAAAATTTGACTCCTATGATTGGTGTTTTATTTCTCACCAATCACAGGGATTACATTAATTACAAAAACAACTTTATTTTTAGAAATGACAAATATGTGTATACGCTATAGCTACAAACATTATATACATACTTATAAATATCTATAGACTCTTAAGTTAAAACAAAATATACTATACAAACGAACGATGCTCAACAATATCATTTAACGTATTATTTATAAATTAAAGGGAAAAGGTCGCGAACAACATTTATGTATATTATTCTGACAAAAGCAGCATTACACATTGTAACATACAAAACTATCTTTGAAAGAGTAACCGTTGATTTTCTTGCTGGTTTCTTCTCAGCGGATTCAACCTTCTGGACCGGTGGTAGATTTGTTACCAACGGACATTTGTTACTTGACAAAAGAATATTTTGATTTATACACTTTTNTTTTATTAAACTTCCATCTAATATATTTACTCAATATTACAATATATTTACTCATAAATATTGTATTATAGAAATAGACTAGAATATTATGAGATACATATATGTCAGAGAATAAGAGAGAAGGAAAGAAGCATAATGCTAAGGGTCTTCCGCCGACGTCGTCATTAGTGGCATCCATAATTCCATACTGTGGGCGTTTGTTGGGTAATGTTGGTGCAATCAAACGCTTTACTAATTAACTCAGATTATAATGTTCAATCACTTAATGTTCTCGATATCAATTTACACAAACTCATTAATAATAATAGCAGTTTCAAAAGTCGACCGCACCGGCGGGCCCTCACTTATAGACTCTGCCCCACGCCGATAAACGGATGGCGCCAGCGTTCCACAAACTATTGCACACGGACCAGCAACCCACAGACTATTGCTATTCCAACATATATAATAACTTTTGTAAATCAATAACCAACTGACGGACAGAATCGTACATCTGATTTGTATATACGTAGCATTGCGTAGGCGACGTCGCCGTATCTCAACCACCTCGATTGCCCCATAGGGACTACCTCATTGGGCACATCTTGTCGCAGGTAGCTAACACAACCACGTCTTGAAACCACACTTTGGTCATATTTGTTTTTCGGTGAAATTAACTCGCGTTGCTACTCATATAATTATCGGCATAATAATTATAATAGTGTCTCATTTATGCTACCCATCACCTTAGTTGTCTTCTAAAATCCTTCAGCATGACCATTCTGACTTCAAAATAAAAGTGAAATTGCCTCACTGGTGTAATATTTATTCATCTTGCCCAAATTCGCTTCAAAGTCGCTCCCGCAATCTATTCGCTTATATCTTTAAAACTGTTCAACTGATTCTAATGCAGTTTTCACTAATAGATAGAGTGATTTAACAGGAAGGTTTTTATGTATACTACATCTAAATCTATAAATATAAAAGCAACTCTTTCTTTCTTTGTTATCGATAAACTTAAAAACTACTGGACAGATCGGCATAAGACCATGACCATTCGACGCGGAATTAATTGTAGAAGGGTTTAGGCTATTCATTTTTTGAATTCCATCAACCCTTTACCATTTTTTTTTTCAAATTTATGTGGATAGTCATTTGTTTCTGGTACGAAAATTCGAGCGCACAAAGACCGGCAAAATGTCTAACGTCACTTCAATGCTTATAAACGCGTTTCCACACACCCTCCCACGCATTCACCCATGCACTCCCACACATCCATCCACGCACTCCCACGCATCCACCCACGCATCTACCCACGCACTCCCACGCATCCACAAGGTTGCGACATGAATTATTAGACCGTTGTCTATAGCAACGGTTTTGTTAATTCATTTCTAGGTTATTTAAAGATGTCATTTATATACGCTATCTTTTGTTTCAAAACAAAAAAGATTCTGTGTGTCATTTAATCGATTGTGTTTTGTTTAGTATTTGAAAAACTGAAAGCTGCCACATTCCAAATCTTTTTGAGAGAACGAAGTCTGTCGGGTCTGCTAGT
>JACTOM010000881.1:599691-633613 GCA_015832385.1 Elymnias hypermnestra | reverse complement strand
TCCGGCCTGACCAAGACATGGCGCCACTAGGCCTACCTTGAGGTGGCGTTCTATAGTACCATCCTTAGATAGCTTGTAGCTATAGTTTCAGTCCGATCGCCATGTTAGTTTAGGTTTGAGAGCACGCTGAACAAGACGCCTCTGTGTTTTTCGTAAAAATGGAAAAGCTGGAAATTCGTGCTGTCATCAAATACTTTTATTTGAGGGGTTAACGTCGAAGGAAATTAAAGAAGAGATGGACTCAACATTGGAGACATCCTTCCCATCATATTCAACCGTTAAGCAGTGGGTTTCCGAGTTTAAAAAGGATCGTGTGAGCACCTCTGATGAGCCTCGCTTAGGACGCCCCATTTAGGTCACAACTCCATCCATCAAATAGTGCTTGAAAGACCGCAGATTAAAAGTGCGTGAGATAGCTGAGACCTGCAAGATGTCATATGAACGTGTACAACATTTTTACCGCCAATTTGTCGTTGTATAAGCGTAATCCAAGCGAATTTTTGAGTCGATTCGTAACCGCTGACGAAACTTGGGTCCACCACTACACTCCAGAAACCAAAGAACAGTCTAAACAGTGGATTGGACCAGGGGAACCAACTCCAAAGAAGACAAAAACAGGCAAACAAGGTTATGGCTACTGTTTTTTGGGATGCAAATGGTATTACATACATTGATTACCTTGAAAAGGGTAAAACTATCACTGGTCAATACTACGCAGACTTATTGCAACGTTTAACCCACGAAGTGAATATTTAACGACCTCATCTGGCGAAGAAAAAATCTTGTTTCATCACGATAACGCACCAGCGCACACGTCAATCGTTGTGATGGCTAAAATCAACGATCTGAAGTTTGAATTGATGCCGCACCCTCCCTTCTCTCCAGACCTAGCCCCGAGTGACTATTATCTGTTTCTTAACCTCAAAAAATGGCTTGGCGGTAAGAGATTTGCGGACAATGAAGAAGTAATCGAAGCTGTAAATGGGTATTTTGAAAAGCTTGACGAATCAGTCTATAGAGATGGCATTACTAGACTAGAACATGAGAAATGTATCAGCCTTAGAGGAGATTATGTTGATAAATAAAAAAAAATTCTTAAAAACGTTGTGTTTCTTGGTCAGGCCGGAAACTTATCAATCCACCCTCGTAGACTTTATCATCAACGATAAGGTGTTAAACAGTTTATGATACACTCAAAGATGGTAGAGTATTGACCTGGTAAAAGGTATTTAACCTTTTAATAATTTTTTCACGGTATTGTAGTGGAAATATTCGGCTAGCAAGTCCGTATAAAAGGGTTATCTTTAGTTCTAGTATTATAATTGCCTTTTGTTGATTCTCTGACTGAAAGTCATGAGAGATTATAAATAGATATATTTATTTGTATTTCTACCAATAGAGTAGACTTTTTTTGGCTAAAATGAGCATTTGGATGGATTATAACTGAAATAGTCCACAGAAGTACTAAACATTGAAATGTTATTGGTAATAAATGTACCACATCCTCCAGAAGCGATGATTGCGGATTTACAGAGCACCTGTCCCATGTCCCGACTTCCTTGCGTTGGGTTTGACAGATTTTTTATTGAATTCTCGGCTTCCCATTCAATAACTTTAGGCGCACATTACGTAGTTAACTGAGCTGCGAAATACTTTAACCGCCTTGTGTGAACTGGAGGGGTTTATTAAAACTGTGTCTATGACAAAACATGGTAGCTTTTGTATAGTAAAATGTGACAGAGTAAAGTCCCAGCATACACTTATACACACTCACACATACGTTTACCGCATTATCTTTATTCTAAAGTGTGACTGAGTGAAGTAAAGACCCAGCAGACGCTTATATATACTCCCACATACGTTTACCGTATTATCTTTATTCTAAAGTGTGACTGAGTGAAGTAAAGACCCAGCAGACGCTTATATATACTCACACATACGTTTACCGTATTATCTTTATTCTAAAGTGTGACTGAGTGAAGTAAAGACCCAGCAGACGCTTATATATACTCACACATACGTTTACCGTATTATCTTTATTCTAAAGTGTGACTGAGTGAAGTAAAGACCCAGCAGACGCTTATATATACTCACACATACGTTTACCGTATTATCTTTATTCTAAAGTGTGACTGAGTGAAGTAAAGACCCAGCAGACGCTTATATATACTCACACATACGTTTACCGTATTATCTTTATTCTAAAGTGTGACTGAGTGAAGTAAAGACCCAGCAGACGCTTATATATACTCACACATACGTTTACCGTATTATCTTTATTCTAAAGTGTGACTGAGTGAAGTAAAGACCCAGCAGACGCTTATATATACTCACACATACGTTTACCGTATTATCTTTATTCTAAAGTGTGACTGAGTGAAGTAAAGACCCAGCAGACGCTTATATATACTCACACATACGTTTACCGTATTATCTTTATTCTAAAGTGTGACTGAGTGAAGTAAAGACCCAGCAGACGCTTATATATACTCACACATACGTTTACCGTATTATCTTTATTCTAAAGTGTGACTGAGTGAAGTAAAGACCCAGCAGACGCTTATATATACTCACACATACGTTTACCGTATTATCTTTATTCTAAAGTGTGACTGAGTGAAGTAAAGACCCAGCAGATACTTATATATACTCACACATGCGTTTACCGTATTATCTTTATTCTAAAGTGTGACGGAGTGAAGTAAAGACCCAGCAGACACTTATATATACTCACACATACGTTTACCGTATTATTTTTATTCTAAAGTGTGACTGAATGAAGTAAAGACACAGCAGATACTTATACATACTCACAGATAAGTTTACCGTATTATTTTTATTCTAAAGTGTGACTGAGTGAAGTAAAGACCCAGCAGATACTTATATATACTCACACATGCGTTTACCGTATTATCTTTATTCTAAAGTGTGACTAAGTGAAGTAAAGACCCAGCAGACACTTATCTATACTCACACATACGTTTACCGTATTATCTTTATTCTAAAATGTGACTCAGTAAAGTGAAGACCCCGCAGACACTTATACTTACTCACTAAAACATACTTCCCGTAACGGGTAACAAATTTTTTCCCAAGTTTCATTTCTAAATATATTAATTTCCGGTGCTAAGTTTTGTAAAATTTGAAGCAGTGAATGCCATTTTATCAAATAGCGTGTTATCATCTTAGAATGTATCATTAAGTTAGCCCTTATAACACTACCTATTGGTGAAAGTCCTGTCGAAATCGCTCCAGACGTTTAATAAATTAAACAAATAAATATATTAATTATTTATTCATTCTTTCGTCGTTACGTACAATTATACACTTATTTATTTATATATAGGGACGTTTACGACAAACATTAAATATTTACCTCACAAGAGCATCATACTTCTTCTAATATGCATGTCCATTACAAATGTATACAACACTTACCATACTTCCTATTACTTACTTCGTATTTATTTTAAAAAATTGCACGAAATGTTTATTTATTTCTATAGATTGGTAAGGTAAGTAAGTAGCAGCCCATTAACGTCCCACTGCTGGGCACAGGCCTCCTCACTCATATGAGAGAGGGTTTTTAGAGCATAGACCCACCACGCTGCTCCACTGCGGATTGGCAGGCATAGTACACAAGTGTACTCTCTATTCCTTCACTCTCATAGCCCGATGTGACGGTAATTCGACACAACCGGAGAGAGATCAGGCGCAGGACCGACGGCTTAACGTGCTCTCCGAGGCACGGGGGTGGATCACACCGCCGGCTTCCCAACTTCGGGCTAATATTGAGAAAATCTTAATAGAAAACTCAATATCCATTTTTGTCTTGGCCCGACCCGGGACTCAAACCCAGGACCTCATGTCTGTAGTCGAACATGCTAACCACTAGACCAATGAGGCAGTATAGATTGAGTATAGATTTATTATAATTTCTATAACGGGATAGTGGCTTACTTTTCCAATATTAATCATTATTTTACCAAACAAAGAGCAATCGTAGTTATATAAGAAAGGGCCGGCATTGTCCAGCTCCTGCAGCCGACGTAACCCAATAATCAATTAATAATAATTAAGGGCCACTTCACTGGCCTTTAATTTATCGAGCTATTGTCGGTTTGGATGAATGATAACGACATGTATATTTAGAGTAGATCGGTTTAGTAAATGTGTAACAAGTATTACTATCTTAACAAAGTAGGTACACTTAGTCTTAGAATTTAAACGGATAACTAACTCAATTTGTGAATGTGGTCTAAACGTAGTTTCGCGATTAATTTTTATCTGTCGTAAAATACTCCATTCCAAATGTTGGGTATTTATTATGTATATAGTCCACATAGAAAATATCTTTGTCAATTCATTAATTTTTTTTGTATAAAGCATACATGATTTGTTTATTAACCTTATCCTTAATTTTTTTGTGGTGGTGGTAAATATCAATAAGGTGTCAGTTATTTGTATAACCTTCATGGCTTTTTCACATGACACTGGCGAAGTTGTGTATGCCCAAATGTCACACCTCAAAGAAGAAGAAACTATAGTCTAGTCTGTAGAGAAAAAGATAGGTTAAGGGACTCTATGGTGAGTTGTCAAAATGGCGAAGAGTAAAAATTGACGTCGGATATTTAATGCGTTCCAGGAGATATATGTATTATTGTTGTGAATATAAATATACATGGGTCAATAAAAGTCATGACTGCCATTAATGTAAAAATTGTTGGTAAAAGATTAACTAGGTATATAATGTTATAACTCGCTGGTATATAATATTATCTATGCTAATTCTTTTTCCTGTTTCCGTATAAGTTTAGAAATAACATAGTAATTATATAAAAATTTAGGTAAACATACTCATTATCATTGCTGTTTGTCCGAATTTTCCATTTTTCCGTAGTATTTATTTTCTAAGATTATATAAAATAATATAAGTAAAACCTCCTACCAAATAACAAGTACTGTAAACCAATTACTAGCCCCATCTACCAAAAATTTCTTACTCTTATAATATAGAAAGAAATATGTAACCTTTTACATGGGCCATCAATAGAAGACGTTGTACAATTTTTGCTTAATAAATTTAATTAGCATTAAAAAAACTTTGTTAACATCGAGTGTCAGTCGCTACTAGTTTAAAAATAATTAAATTTGAGTGGATCAATAAAATAATATTTTGCTAACGTTTGGAATTCCATCAAGATTTAGATATACAGGGAGAAAGAGAAATAATAGTAGGAATTGAAAAAGAAATTGATTTTGATTCATATACAATTTTTTTTTTTAGTTTTATTATTACATTTTACTTCAGAGCAAAATTTAAACGCGCATCGATCAATAACAAAGCATGGAAATCATAACATGGGAAACTTGTTATAAATAAAATTAAGTAAATTCAAACCTTGTAGTACTAACAATAAAGTACATTTTAAAATAATTATAATTATAGTGAATATTATTTTAATTTACTAAATTGTTACTGTTATCTAAATATATATGTTATTTTAAAATAAACCTTATATCTAAATGGAGAAGATTTAATTTTATTTACTACAAATTATTATAAGTATCACCATTTTGTGAAAACATTGATAGTTAGCTGTTACTGTCATTGCGCTATCATTCTAGCCTAGCGTGTTGACTGTTAACTGTAATTTTGTACAATAATATTATTTAATTTCTATTGATTGTTATAAATTCTTCAAAAACACCAATAATTAAATAAAGCACTTATGAAAAGATAGTGTGTACAATTCGCTATTTCTTTAAATTCATTTACAAACAAAATATAATGTTGTTATAGATAATTTGTGAAAAAGTTCGTATATGGTGAGTGTTTAGTAAAAGAAGATAATGATGGAACACATTCGTCAATTTGATTGGTAAGTTTTGATACAAGAAACAAATAATGGCAAACCCTATATTAGGTTAAAGAAGGTGAAGAAATTATTTGCCACGCTAAGCGTACGCATTTTTAAAAATCGTTTTTAAAGAAAAAATTGTTATATATTTCTGACAGGTTAACGCTTCATTGTGATCACACCCGATGGTAAGTGATATTACAGAATTAGATGGAAGTATGCTAAGCTAGTAAGAGGCAATTTATCTATTGTGTTTAGTGCATAACATGGTATTAGAACAGGAATCACTTGCTTTGCTGGTAACAGCCTTGTCAGAGAAAGAGAGTTTTTTCTTTGTGTCACTTACTCAGGCTATTAAGCTATAAAGACACAATTGTAGAGGTAAAGATTAAATAAAATCTAAGAAATCAAGTCACAGTTAAAAAGGTTTTTAAAATTCCCTTTAACAGTCAAATTAAATCCCTACAACATATCAAGACCCACTTATCTACTTTTCACTAAACTTAACAAGGAGTGTTTTTCAGGTGTGCATCACAAAATGATGTATATTTCATCAACGATGAAACCATGGCTCACAGTGTCACTGAGAAAATCCTGCGCAACAAATTCCATGACCCGTTCATCTCAAGTGATTCAGAGGATGAGGGTGTTTGTATCAACTGGGATGAAGTGTTTACCAAAAAACAAAATGTAAGTAGAATCTATTATTTTATCTATTACTTGCTTCTGACATCACATGTTTGATATACAGAAAAAGCTCATTGTTCATGTAACTCTGACACATTTCTCATAGTGATTTGGCTATTGCTCAGAATAGAATGCTACGATAGGACCTCTTTAATATATAGATGTAAAAACACATATAGTGATACAAAAACCTGTGTACTAGATAAATTCACGTAACATTGCGCCTTTTTATATTTTCCGATAATATTTTCATAACAAGCTAATTGGGCAGAAAAAAATAATTTTTGAAAATCAATGGGACAAAAGTGCCTTATAATCTGTTACATTCCATTAGAGTCCATTTCCCTAACTCACATTTCCTCCTGATAATCTAGCAAGGATTTGTTTAATGAAGTGACAAAAGCAGGTTGGAACATGAGATGATAATTAAATTTTTAATTATTGATTCAAAAGTCAAGTTTTATCACAGAGTAAGGCAAGCTCAAATGGGAGAAAAATATGCTATTCATTTTCAAATTTTCACAGGCGAAAATGCCATATTTTGCACCCCAGGTATGTTATATAAAAATTACGCTTTGCAGTTTGAGAAATTCCAACGTGTTTTTGTGCCATGTCTTGCACACTGTCCGTACCCCAAATTGTCAGCAATTGATGGACGAAAGCAGTATCAATGTCTCAAAAGGCTGTGTGCTGACAACCCTCACATTCTCCCTGAAGAGTTTGTGCCCCGTCCCACCAAAAGTGATCACAAAGTTTTTGAGGTATGACCTTTTTCAAATTCCTTTTACATTCTTCTACTCAAACCATTACCTGTAAGATCTATAGATTCTTCTTCTTCTGTTATATGTTATAGATTCTCTTAATCCAATAACTTGGTGTGTGCTTAAGATGACTGTGAAAACTATCAAACTGTGGTTAATAATATTAAATGTAACCACTTTTTAAATTTATATTCATAACATTTTCAACATATATGCCTTGGTGTTAAGTTTGAAACTTTTGATTCCTATGGGAAAACCTATTTTTAGTAAGAGTATATCAATTTCAAGTGAATCAATTTAAAGATCCAAGAGTGCTGTAAAATTTGAATTGAGTTGCTTACAGGAATTGAAAGAGACATATGAGAAGGAGCAAAAGGAGTATATAGAATGGGCCAAAACACAATGGATACAAAGCCATTGCATCAGAGCTTTACATCCAAAGCCACATGTAGAAAGTTTATATGAAGCTAGGTTCAAAATGAAAGCCAAAGAGATGGAGTCATATCCAAAAATGTACAACATGGCTGCTCAAATCCCTTTACAGACCAGCGATGGTAATTTTGAAATGACACTTGAAAGAGATCTTAAGAAAGTAAGTTATTGTTTTTAATAATAATAATGAATTAATAAAAGACAGACTTATGTTGATGAATGTGTGTATGAGAGTGTGCATGTGCATGTAATAATTTATTATGTATTCTGTGTATTTGTTTATAAAGAAAATCATGAGTATGTATAATATATACCTGTGTTAATTTTAAAGAAATATTTAATTTTTTTTGTAATGCTTTCACCTATCATACATCAACTTACTCCTACTTAAATTATTATTATTACGAATTATTGTATTATTACGAAAATTACCATAGATTTTTCTCTCTCTCTTTCAACTGGTAAATTTGCATTACATGTAACTGTTTTTCTTAGTTTATAATTAATTTAATTTATATTTTTTAATTACTGTATAAGCCTATTAGTGACGTTTATGTTATGTAATATTGTTCCTTGTTTACCTCCTTCTGTATCCATAAATTTGTACATAAATGTTGTTGGCTTATCTAATAAATAAAATAAAAAATAAAATTTGATATAAAATGTAATGAGCTAAATAAAATATTCTATTCATTCATTAATATAACTATTCATTTGAGGGTAACTATTTACATAATATATTACAACGGTTTAATTGTTCCAATAGTGTTCACAGAGGATCTGGGTTTGATTTTCTGCAGGACAAATTAAAAAAATAGCTTTTTCTAATTTGTGCAAGTCTGTTCTGATGAATTTACCACCCTATCTGCAAAGATGAACAAGAAATTTGAATTCGAATTGTTCTAGTCATAAGTCTTCCCCTTCCGGCTTTCCCATTCAGTCTTGACTCGTTAACCCTTTTTTTCTGTCTCCTTTCATTCATTCTCTCTACATGCCCAAACCATCTAAGCATACCTTTCTCAATTTTAGTCACTACATCTACTTTTATACCACAATGTTCTCACATACTTTTTCTTACTCTGTCACTCGGTTTCAATCTACTCATACTTCTCAGTACTCTCATCTCTACCACATTTATTTTAATTTTATGCTTCTTTTGCCATACCCAATTCAGACCAAGGTGAACATTCCAGGACATATTAAATAAGGGCCAGGTCTAGAGTACTCTCAACCAACGAACTTGTATGAAAGGTTTAATGAAAGTGAAAGAGTTATGCAAGGATTGTGGCAGGTAAAAGGACATGGTCTCTGCCCACCCCTGTGGGAATGAGGTGTGATGCTACATATGTATAGTTAAAAGTCACATAGGTGGTGCTGTAACAGCATAGATATCTTATATAGCTATATAGATCTGTATCTTTGACATTTGTTCCATAATATTTTACAGGTTAACATCGAGGCTTTACCAGAAATAGAGTGCCGACCAATCACTCAGAAGCTGTCCATCATGCGTGCCTGCCCAGAACCTGAACCTTGTACCAAACATCCTTGCAAATTTGTTCTGCCAAGTAAGCCAATTGTCACACAGCAATTCTTTTTAAATTGATTGACTGTAGTCTCACCTTCTGATGTGTGATCACACAGTCTGACATGGAAGCAAGCTAAGATGGTAAGAGAACCGATCTAGAATTAGACAAATTAGCAATTAGTACTATACAGTATGAGAATTATGAAGTGAAACAGTATTTTTCTATCGCCTGACATTTTTGTGTACACTTATCGCATTTCGCATTACCCCCCACGCATGGCTCGCGTTAGCTGTTTTCCTTGCATCGATTCATAAAACCACAATGTTTATTTTGTAATTTGTTACTTTAATTCATATCAAGGTCAGTCAAGGTCAAGCTGCCTCTTTCATGAAAAGGAAGTCCTAAAATCAAATATTTTAGACATTTTATTTATTCTAATGTGTTAACGCCATTATACCTAACAGGCAGTTTTTTCTCGCGTACAGGGTCCGAAAGGCGAACTTGTCATCCTGCAGTGAGATAAAATTTTTTTATTAGATTTTTATAGGATTCCAATTAGATTCTCACAATATTGTAATTGTATAAAAAAAGAGGTAATTATATAGTATTGACAACGATAGATTTAACGTGAATAATTGTAATATAATAAGGACACAACCATAGAACGCTTACTCGTTGCTTAGCGTACGTTTGCCAGCACCGTTTCTCATAGTGTCAGCGAGTATTTTATTATGGTCTATAGTGAACCGGTTTAGTATAGACATGAAAGGGTTCGATTATTTTTTATATATTATAATTTATTTTTAACCTATTCCACTATAAACCTTTATATATAGATGAGAAGTCTGTGTCGATTCTCCCACTGCGGGAAGTTCAGCAGGAACTGGCGCAGTATGGACTGGACAATAATGCACACTACGTGGCGAGTGAGAACTCGCTGCAGTGCCTCTTGGAGCTGGACCGCTGCTGGGACATCAGTGTGGCTGTCTGTCCTGTTATTGGACCCGGTGAGGCACTAGGAGAGACCTCCGGGTGGTTTTATTATGGAAATTAAACTGTTAAACATAATTTTTCGACCGTAATCTAAATTTTTATTGATGGTTTCATCAGCAAACTTAAAGGTTAGGTAACTTATATATTCCGGGAGTAATTCTGGGCTACGTGTAACCTAAAAATTGGGACGGTAATAGGCTGTGACTTACTTATATAAATATGTATATGGTTATTATATAATTAGTCACAGGTGACAATAATGAAATACGAATTTACAATAATGTTCTAAAATAGGGGTGTATGAATAATTCTAACGTAAGAATTAATCGATCCGAATCGATTATTAATATTCGATTTGAAACACGAAACGAATTGGGTAATACAAGGGTTCCCGAAAAATTCGAAAATAAATCGGATATTTTTTTCGATTCATAATTATTGCGAATTATTCGATTTTATTTCGTATTATTCGTTGTATTTCGAATCGATTATTAAGAATGCGTATCGAAAAATTCGGTTTATATAACAATTTGAAGAAAATGAACAATTTGTAATTGTTTTGAAATTTTGAATCGATAATACTAGATACTTACTAATATACTAATATTTGTTTTTGCCAGATGGTGAAAGGACCAATATAGTTGTTTTGGGCAGCGAGTTCTCCACCCTCAAGGAGTCTGTCCTCATGAGGACGTACAGAGCTTTCAAGTTTCTTCTGCAGCACACCCTCGTACCGTAAGCTTTCTCTGATATAAAGAAATGTTTTGTATTAATTCTAAACAATTGATAAGATACAAAATAGACATGGCAGAAGTGAAACGTTTCGGCAAAGTAATTTTTAAGTCTTGTTTATATTTAAACAAATGTAAAACTTTAGATTTCTGAAACTTAGGAGGGAAAAAGGAAGATATGTTAGGAATTCAATTATCATTAAAATATTCAATTAATTTGAAATCTTAAATAACGAATAATTTTAAATTAAAATGCCACGTGTTATTTGTATATATTAAAACTATCTAGCCTTCAAAATTAGCATAAAAAAAACGTTGCACATCTTCGTGCCGCTAATCAACCGTTTCATCCGTAAAAAAATTACCCTCATGCGCCTAAAGAAGTTTCACTTCAAAAAACTCATTACTATAAACCCGTAATGATCGGTCGCCATGTTTGTGACGTCACGAATATCTTTACAACAAATTCGTTAGGTTTAGTTAATACTATTCAAAGCACTGTAACAACTGTGCATAATATAACTCGCACTCTTATTATTAAAAAAATAAGGCAACAAATTGTTTTTATATTATCCCACTGTTGGGCACAGTGCCCCCAAAGGTTACACATAAGCAGATTACGAAACAAACATTGATTTTTTTTATGTATTTGAAAACTATCATTATTTTATATTCAACTTGAAAAGCTAAAATTAAGGTTTTAATTAATCATAAAGAATTAAAAATTGATAATACTTAATAATACATACATTGCATCATTCCCTTCGGGGTAGGCAGAGACCACATCCTTCCACTTGCCACGATCCTTGCATATCTCCTTCGCTTCTTTTATTCTCATTAAACCTTTCATACAAGTTCGTCGGTTTAGAGTACTCTTGACCTGGCCCTTATTTAAAATGTCCTGGGTTTAGTCCAGGAACGTTTCCCTTGGTCTTCCCCTTCCAACTTACCCATTCACTCTTGACTCATAAATCTTTTTTGTCAATCTCCTTTCATTCATCATCTCTGCGTGCTGTTACATCCTTAAATTCTATATTTTTAACGCTGACCTGCGATTATCGACTGTGATGTCAGTCAAGATGTAAACAAACAGTTAATCAGTAACTCTGCCTCAAACAGTCAGTCGTTCTGGTAATTAGTCGAAATACTGTCCAAGAACTGCCTCATTGGTCTAGTGGTTAGCATGTTCGACTACAGACATGAGGTCCTGGGTTCGAGTCCCGGGTCGGGCCAATTCAAAAATCAATATTGAGTTTTCTATTAAGATTTTCTCAATATTTGCCCGAAGTTGGGAAGTTGGCGGTGTGATCCACCCCCGTGCCTCGGAGAGCACGTTAAGCCGTCGGTCCTGCGCCTGATCTCTCTCCGGTCGTGTCGGATTCCCGTCACATCGGACTATGAGAGTGAAGGAATAGAGAGTGCACTTGTGTACTATGCCTGCCAATCCGCAGTGGAGCAGCGTGGTGGGTCTATGCTCTAAAAACCCTCTCTCATATGAGGGAGGAGGCCTGTGCCCAGCAGTGGGACGTTAATGGGCTGCCACTTACCAATATAAAATCATATAAACAATTAATAAACTAAGTTTCTAGGCAGTGTAGGGTTTTCTTTTATAAACATTGAGGCCCCAAAACTGACCCAAACCATCTAAGCATGCCTTTCTTAATATAAATTCTTTAACGTATGTTAATTTAATGTGATACAGTCCTAAGACAACAATGGTGAAAAACTTTTGTTGTTCGAACACGACGCATGGCCCGTCAAAGGGGGGCGGACAAAGAATCCTGGTCCATAGGGATGCCTGTCAGCGGCTAGCCAAAATCGTCGGTGTGGAGATTATAACTACCTTCCACTGGGATCGGAAATAATACTTACGGTTAGCCTAAATCATATGCACTATAACTACGGACTTACCTTTGCCTCAGTCTTTGATCCTGGAATCAGGGTTTAAGTCACGTGTTTGTGTATATGATTTGTGTACAGCGTGGGAGTGTTTTTTGTGGCCAAAAGCCCGAGCTGGTAGCACGGACGCTCTCGTTCGGAAGTTGCCACCAAGTGTCCTTCCAATTTACTAGCACGGAATTCAACTTCAGGCGCCAACAGTGATCAAGCAATGGAATTAGGCCGATCGCGCCTCACTATCGCTAGTTATTTGTTCCAGGCCATCACAAAAACCTAAATTACACTATAAAGATCCAAACGACAGTATGGAGCACGAAGATACAAATGTAACAGTACCGAATGATGTGGATTTGCCTTCTGACGATGAAGATAATAGTTTATGGATTGATGGTAAGAGTACCATGAAGTATAAGACAGCTTCAATCGTATTTCGACAGTAATTATCAGTTGTATCTTTCTCGTGATGAAAATTATAACTAATGAATTGACAGTATTGTTTAATCCAGTTACAATCGAATTTCGACCGTATTTCACAGTTATATATGCTCCAGGAGTTTAATCACCAACATTCCTGACTATTTCCTTTCTCATAATAACTTGTACATTGACAGTGTTATTTAATAAAGTTACGGTCGAAGTTAGATCGTAATTCGGAGTAAAAAATATTCCATAAGTATAATCACTAAGTGTCTTAATTATTTTGTTTTTTGATGATGAAAATAATTGCTTATGGATTGACGTTTTTTATCCAGCTTATGGCGTATTTCGACCGTAATACGAACATGTAAATGTTATTAAATTTTGCTTTCTGTTGATGAAGATAATAGCTTTTAGATTAGCAGTATTATTTAATCCAATTACAGCCAAAATTCGACCGTAATTAGCTATTNCAATGAGGCAGTCAGACCAATGAGGCAGTCTATTTTGACCATATGAATCTAAGTTATTATTTAATAAGTTTCAGTCGCATTCCGACCGTAATGCGAAGTTGTAAATGTTTTTAATGTATATTCACAAATTTTGAATTTTGCAGAAGACTTGGAACCTCTCAGCAATTCTACAAATATAGTAGAACAAAACAAGAGTCAGAATAAAAATACCAAGTCAGTAGTAGAAGAGGATGACATGGATGGATTATACAATTGCACTTGTAAAGGTATGTAGTAGTAGGTTAAATAACTACGCCGTTAGGGTACGTATGAACAAGCGTTTACGCAGTTAGAATATGTATGACTACAGACGTACGCAGTTAAATTAAGTATGAATACTGTAAGCCCCCTTCGACAGCTCACCCTCGCGAAATGCTGATTCAGGAACAAATAAAACGCCAGCAGACTCCTTGCACAACACCCCGCCGTCCATTTGTTACCAACGCGGATATAAATGCGATCGACTAATTATCAGCAACAACTTCGCGTCAATACGGGCCTTTTATAAATGCCGCAATTACGGCTGGCAAACGTACACTACTGTGACAAGTAAACGGCGCTATCGGGCACTGTTTATTTATTTACATTATTCTACGAAATGGGTAATAAATACACACCTACGCTTTTAGAATAGGTATGAATACACGCGTACGCAGTTAGTATGGGTATGAATACACCTAGGCAGTTGGAATAGATATGAATAGAAACCTACGCTATTAGAATAGGCACAAATACAAACATATTCTATTAGAATAGGCATGGATACAAACACACGCTATTAGAATAGGCATGAATACAAACATACTCTATTCGAATAGGCACGAATACAAACATATGCTATTAGAATAGGTATGAATACACACCTACGCTCTTAAAATAGGCATAATTACAAACATACTCTATAAGAATAGGCATGGATACAAACACACGCTATTAGAATAGGTATGAATACACACCTACTCTAGTATAATAGGTATGAATACACACACAGTTAGGACACGTTTTTTATTAGAAATTTTGTAAAAGAAAATCTTAAAATTAACGAATTTTAGAGTCACTCAACCAGAATTGACACTTCTTGAAATTTGAGATAGTTACTCCTTTCTCAACGTAGACGCTCACTAAAAACTGGTTTCACCATATTCCACGGGATCAATAAGTACGCGTTCAACAGTTATTGTTTTATATGGTATATTTCAGGTACGATATTCGAAAGGCCTCCGCCTCGCTCGTTCAGGCAGTGGCGGGTGCGCGACAAACGCACTGACGAGACTTACTCCGTAGTGGTACACTGCGCACACAGAGTTAGGGTGAGTTTTTAAGAAAATATAATCAGTTCTTTCAACCGGTGATAAATTCGTTACCAGTGTATAGGCCAATGACAATTTACCAATAACCATGCATTCCTGTAACGAATAATTTAAAAAATCAGCTGTCTGCACCAGTCGTAGGTTCGTTACCGACGGTTAGACCGATGACGATGTCAAAAAGCTCGTGAAGTATATTTTACTATTATAATGTACTCCTGTAATGAATAGAATAAAAGAATCACTTTTTCATCGCCTTATTTTTCGGTCGGCCAGAGCGTCCAAGGGCAATTTGGCGGCGCCCCTACCTCGTTTCTACTACAGTTCGTTCGCGTCAAAAATGCAGTGAGTCATCATTGTGCACTGGCCTAACCAGTCAAACCTTTTCAAATTACAAGTTCAAGTTGATGACGGCGCACAATGATGACTCACTGCTTTCTTAACGCGAAAGAACTGTTGTATAATGATATGAATAGATTTAAATAATCGCCTATCGAAAAGTGTAGGTAAAGGGAGCTAAGATGTTTTAATTGCACCATGGTTTTATAGAGCAATACAATGTTGTTATTAATTAATTGCTATTCCAGGGATCCGATGGCGAGGTGCTGCTGGAACCGATCCCCGAGTACCAGCTGGAAGTGGGTGGTCACTCACAGTCACAGCATAAAATCAGAAGTCTCGCACTCTCATTATTCTTAAGAAGAAATGCATCCCTAATCAATGGTTAGTAAAAGATAATTAAAAGTGCGTGCATACAAAGTACACATGTCAGAAGTGAAACTTCTTTGGCAAACTAATTTTTAAATCTCGTTTATATTTATACAAATGTCAAACTACATTTCCGAGAGAAAAAGGAAGATATGTTATGAATTTAATTGTCATTGAAATGTTAAAAGTGGCGATAATTAATAAAAGTAATTTATTGAAATCTCAGTTAAAATTAGAAATTATCAATTAAATTATGTTTTCGAATTTTAAAACAAAATTTATAAAGTAGTTATTCATAAATATTAAAACTACCTAATCTTCAAACGAATTAGTATAAAATAAATTAACGCTGCACATCTTCGTGACGCTAATCACGCGATTCACCCTCATCAAAATTTTACCATCATACGCCTAAAGACTTTTTGTCTGTAAAGTCCGTTTACTTACTAACTTACTAATTTGACGTGATAACGCCATTAGAAAACATTGGTGAGTTGTTGTAATAATGGTATTAGGCTGAGCGCGCATCTCTATGGCTATCGCTCGGCTCAGATGGTACATGATAATGAGTCATGCTTTGCAGTGCGTGCAGCTGATAACCATCGATTTATAAGACGTTGTCAGATCAAAAAATCTTGTGTGCAGTTCACATGTAGCAAAAAAATCGGCTTCCAGACAAATAATTTTACTATCGGGATCATTACTTATTTTATATTTTATTTGATTATAAAATCAATGGTATTTCAATATCCGAAGTGAACGAAGTAAATGATCTTGGAATCTCAATTGATACTAAGCTATCTATGAATTATCATATAGACATGGTAGCTGATAAAGCCTTTAAACAACTGGGATTTATTAAGCGCGTAACTCGTAACTTCAATGACATTGAGTGCATAAAAACTCTATATTTTGCCTATGTTAGAAGTGTTCTAGAATATGCAAGCAGTATTTGGTCTCCGTATTTTATTACTCACTCTCATAGACTTGAATCTGTACAAAAGCAATTTGTAAAATACCTAGCATTTAAGGAATTCAAGCAATTTAGTAACTACCAGGAAGCCTGTGAATATTATAAATTAGATACCCTTGAAAATAGAAGAAACCATAGTGATGTTATCTTGCTTCAATCTATACTAACGGGTCGTACCGATTGTCCTAGCTTACTATCAGCTCTCTCATTGAATGCTTCGTCATTTAGACCTAGGAAAACTCACTTATTAGCAATACCAAAAACTAATACATTTTATGCCCAGAACTCTGTCTTGATACGATTAGCACGGAGTTATAAGAACTTCTCGCATTTAGACCTCTTTCACCTAACTAAAGCTCAGTTAAAAAAAGCAATTGCTGCACATCATTCCAACCCAGGGATGGAATTAAAAGGAAAAATAGTAAACACAAGCTTTAAATACATTTATACAAACACACACTTACACACAGACCCCCTTCCCCCTCCCCTCAAACGCAATTGCGCACTCACGCACACACACACACACATCACTCACACGAATTTCAGTTGTGAATTTTTAATTTCATATTATATAGTTTACATATTATTAATTTTTTGTTATCTTCATATGTCATATTGTCAACTTTTTATATCTTATTCTTCTTTTTGTTATTATCTATGTGTAATCTGAAGTGGCCTTATTTTGTATAATATCTCTAACTGTACGTATATTTGTATTGGTAGCTGTTGATTACAATAAAATAAAATAAAAAATAATTACATAGCCATTATTGACGTCTTGCTCTCATTTTGTATCCATTAAATACAATATAGCAGTGACAGAGTGACAGAAAGAGTCAAAGAGAGCCGACATACTCACGCGTTATATTAGCGTGACGGCTCCGTCTCATTCAGTACATATAACTCGACGAGAGCAGTCTTTACTCGCGTGTTTCACCGTCTACCGTGACGACGGAGTGGCAATCACTACCGACTAAACATGATATGACAGAAACAACGACTATTAATTATGGTGAGAGCTGACTTTCTTCACCCGTTACATTGTCCAGCATGACGACTCAGTCGATACTAAAGAAGTTTTTACAAGAAGTAGATAAACTTTATAAAGAAGCCTCAGTGGTACGAAGTATCTATTTGTATATAGTAAGCTTGCATCGTATTAGTTTTCTATGTACACAAGTCACTTCAGAGACGTGAGTACTAATAACATGCAGACGAAATAGCGGTTATTTACTTGTGATTTCTTCATTTTAGTGCGTGTAGATGGAGCGACCGGTGAGGTGGCCACCTTCGAGTCCGCGAACAGCGAGGAGTTCAAACAGCGGCACGGTGACGTCATGGGTGACGTCATTAACACATTACACACAGCCTTCAGCCAGTTGCAGGGCCTCCTGCCCGGGAACTATATCCTTAGGCACGAGGTACGTATACTTAGTACCTGCCCGGTATTAAAATCCAAGACTTTCAATAAGAATCCAGTTTTAGGTTGGTTTGGTAGGTTAGAAACCAACCATGGCCGAAAACCCCTACGAGTGTAGGCTCTGACAATTTTGAAATAGAGACTTTCTTTTACATCATCTGTTATTTTCCTTCTATATATCACATGTCGCATTATAACCAGCAAAGCAGCCACGGCCAACATGACACATACCTCGCGTCAGCTGTTTCATATCGTGGTTGCGAACCACACTGTGTTTTTGAATATAACTTGGTAAAAACGCCTACTATAATTTGTATAGCAATGGTTTATAATGCGGAATTGCTATTTTACTTTAGCAGGCGTTTCAGTATTAATTGTAATGTAGAATCTTTTAGATATTTATATATAAAAAACCTCTGCTTGAGAAGCGAGGTTTCGCACCATTGTGCTCACGAGGCCATTAAATATGTTAAACCAGCCCATAATCAATGGTAAACACAGAATTATTTAAAAAAGTAATACAAATTGTCAATGTATTTATAGCCGAGTCACGGGGCCAACGCGTTATTATATGTGGCGAAGTCGTCACTCACAGCGAATCTGTGCCTGGACTTCGACTCTACGAAGCTGAAAGAGCCTGACGAGGCTAAATGCTTGAAGACACCTCCAACTCTAGTGCCAGTACTCCTACCATACCACAAGTGAGCCCTAACTGTATCTTTATAACTGATTGTCACATGTGAATACAGCCAAACGCTAATTTTGATACAGTCTAAGATAGATGTGCGCTTACCTTGTAAGAGATAATTTTCCTCTTGTGGTTTCTAAACAGAACACTTATTCGCATAAATTACACGACTAAGGTTTCTCATCTGTTTAAGTTCTCATGTGACATGCTTAAGCGACTTCTAATTGCTCGCATACTCACATAATTTACAGAAAAATTGTTTTTCACTGGTATAAATTCTCAGGTGCCATTCAAAAACCCAACCAACCCACTGATAAATGTCCCTGTGGTGACAGATCGCGGTGTAAAGGGAGACAAAAAAAAAATTAGATCAATTGGTTCACTCCCACGCATTTCTATCGTCTAAGTAATCTTGCAACTTATAATACGATTTTTCTATCAACTTTCTTTTGACAAATTCTTTGAATTTATTACTTGACATCTCTAAACGTCTTGTGGGAGTTTATTATAGAAACGTATACAGTTACCCTTAAATTAGTTGTTAATTTTATGCAGCCTACTAGAATTTATAACAAGTTTGTTTTTTGTTTCGTAAGTTATATGTTGTACATTAACTCTTTTTATTAAAAGAGTCAATGTCTTTATGTACGTACAAAAAGTTTTCTAATATATATACGCAGTGAACTGTCATTATGTTAACTGCCTTGAATTTGTTTGTTAGCTACTCTCTAGGACCCATATTGTAAATATGTTATATATTCACATGAATTACCTGAGAAAGGTTTCTCACCAGTGCGAGTTCTCATGTGACATGCTTAAGCAACTTGTCTGGTTGCTTACATACTCACAACATTTACAGGAAAAGTGTTTCTCACTGTTGTAAATTCTCATGTGCCTCGTAAAATTCTTCTTATATTCACATGAATTACCTGAGAAAGTTTTCTCACCAGTGGGAGTTCTCATGGGACATGCTTAAGCAACTTTTCTGATTGCTTGTATACTCACGTAATTTTCAGGAAAATTGTTTCTCTTTCTTGAGCGAGTCTCTTAAAATAGTTCTTACATCTGCAGGAATAGTTGCATAAACCGCTACAGTGATTTTGCTAGTGCTTTTTCAAATAATGTTAATTTATTCAAGGAAACAGAAAATTAGTCTCATAAAAACACGTGAACGGTGACCCTACGAAAGTATAAACTGTGTTTCTTCAGTGATCAGCACTCTCTAATACATTTTATGTGCCAGATTGATGAATGAGTGAGTGCATGTTCATTTCAGTTGGTATCATTGCAATTTATAATACTAACTTTTGGGAGTTCAGTTTCTTCATATGAAAGTGTTAAAATAAGAAGTATTTGTGTATGTAACATTTATATTCGCAATTTTCACAAATAATACTATTTTAGAAAGATTTGCTTATTTACGGGACTCTTAGATGAGGTTTTGTTTACTATTGTCTTTATATAACAGTTAACGGTCTTTTGTTCGTTTTCTCTGCTAACCTTATTTTCGTGTATTAATATTTTATTTCTAGGCTACAGTTCTTTGCTGGTAGGCTGGTAACTAGCCACGGTCAAAACCTGCCACTTTTCCTGACTCTGACAAATTAGAATATGCAAAATACTAGCAATGCGAGTACTTGTACCGCTGCGCCAAAATAGACCGTCAAAAATTTCCTAAAGTATTCACCTATTGAACTTATAATTTGGTAATTGCAGGTTCACCCAAGTTTTCAAGTATAACATTCGCAAAATTTTTCAGGTTCCGTAAGATCCTGCCGTGTGCCTTCACCCCCCATGACCACCAGGTTGCAAAAGTGCCGAAAAACCGCGCCGCCAGAACCAAAACTCCACCTCGAGCACTGCAGGTAACATTCTTCACACGCAAATACACAGACAAACCATATATACCACAATACATCTGTAGAAGTATCCGTTAATATCTTTCAAATTAATCAATAGGTCATTTAAAGGTCAAACCTATTCTTCGCGTTGCACAACGATTTCTTTACAAAAAATTTAAAATCCATAATTAAAAAGCACATAAATTAATCAAAATTATATTAACAATTTGTTATGTAGGTTCCCCAGAGGTTCTCATATTGTAATTTGAGATAATAATGAATCGAAATTATGCATTTCCTTCCCTTAAATTATATTAAAAAACTGTACATTAATAAAAAAAAACCCAAGTCTGTAGTTGAACCTTGCATCATATCTGATCATTTTATTTATTTTTCTTCCTATGAACAGTGTTCACTAATTTAACTATTCCTTATAGTGTTTTATATAGTAATTTTCTTTAATTTTATGGTCCTTCGAGCCGGATATGTATAAAGAACCTATATAGTTGGTCCTTGGTGTATATTAGATCAATTTGTTTTTCTTATAAACTCCTCCGTTTAATTTTTACATTTATATCTATATATCATATATGCATTTGTTTACTAGCCCGCCCCTTATTAGTTTTTTTTAAAACAAAACAATTCTACAAAAAGCACTTTTAAAAAGTCACATTATGTATGTCTCTTTGTGCGTGTTTATTTCTCAAAAAAAATTAGGCGAAAAGTCACTGTGTAACGTCATCAATTTCTTGAAGTCGATATTTTTAAATCAAATAGATCTTTTGTGAGATTATTATCATGATAAATGTAACTTTTCCAAAAAGCTTTCATGGTTGCAATTATAAAAAAAAATAATTATATCACTCGTCATTGAATCGTTAGAGTGGCACTCAATAATTTAAATGAGTGTCACTTGTTCAATTTTTAAAGCAAACAATGAGAATTCAATGAAATAAATATATCTATGGAAAGTATTTAAATTGTTCCATACATCGGAACGAGCAATTTTTCTTTTACTTCAAAATACCGTTAGCAAAAAAGGAAAACATTTCAATATTTTTTCTTTTTAATTCAAATAAAAGCGTGCAACATCTCCGGTAAAGCTAGTAAAATTGGTATTTAAAAGTATTCTCTGATAAAAAAGTAAAATATATATATAGAGCATTTAAATTGTTCTATACATCAAAGCAACGGTCATTATAGGTCATTCTTTTATTACAAAATGCCGTTAGCAAAAAAAGAAAACATGTCAATATATTTTTTTGTAATTTTAAATCGATTTTTTTTATAAGATAAGTGCGTGCAAAATCGCCGGTAAAGCTAGTAAGATATTGGTATTTAAAATTCTCTAATATTATAATTTTTCAGTAATACAAACTTTTATTGCAAATTAATTATATCTGGTACCTCATATAGATTAAAATGATTTTGCTATTTTTTATATCTGTCTGTTTGTCTGTCTGTCTGTCTCGTCTATTAACGATACTCTCCTGTTGGCTAAATGATATAGGATATTTGATATTTCAAAAAGTAATCATTGTTTTGAAACTGTAACTATAAAGTTTATTTTATTTTCAATATTACGCAGACAAAGTCGTAGGCATGTCTTAATGTAATAAAAGAAATCAACGCAGATGAAGTCGCAGGATTTTATATTTATCTATACATAACCAAAACTACGCAGACGAAGTCGCGGGCTTTCACTAATTTGATATAAAACAAAAGTTCAATGTACTTCTGTCACATATACGAGTACATTTAAATCAATAAATATGTGAATTTTGTGTATACAATTTATTTGTCTGTCTGTGTCTGTTTCAATGACAGATAGTGTATTTTAAAGCTGCATTTTATTGGGCAACAATGAGCGGAAGCAAAATAATAAAAACTAACCTTACTTTAATTTACGTGAAAGCTACTTTGTGTATTAGTGCTAGTACTAACAAGCCTGGGTTCGATTCCCGACAGAGCAAGTTAAGCCTGATTCCTAGCTGCATGCACGAAAAAACATGACTCATTGACAAGTTTTGCTTAAGCGATAGAGAGGCGCAATCGGCCTAATTCCATTGTTTAAAGCAACATTTTCTCATCAATGTTTTCTTATGACGTTTCACGTCAAATTACCGTCCGTTCACCGGCTTTTACAGATAACGAAATCTTTTAAAGATTTGGTATATTTATATTGCGTGTGTGTGTGTGTGCGTGCATGTGTGTGTGTATATATATAATTTTTAAAGCAATATTTAAGAAAGTGAGCACAAAAACGGCCTTAAAAAAATTCAGACTCTAATTCTAAGCTAAGCTAATAGATAGGCCGTTTTTATTCTCATAGCCGGTGAACGTAGCTGTTTGACGATTTCTTATCTGCTTAGTGTTATCACCTCTATTTTTCTCACCATTTCAAACTAAAAATACGTTTGTATCATATATAATACACAAATAAAGATGAGCCACACAAATGTGACCAATTCAAAAAAATGTAAACATTTTGATGCAACCCTGGATAAACGGTTTTGATTTAATTTGGAAAATATCTATAGGAGGTATTTATTATAGAATTAATTTATATCACTAAGTTTTTCCATAGGAAATACAGAATTTTATAAAAAAAACGTACCCTCACAAAATTCTAAAAGTTATTTAATATCATTGTCACACATCAGTCATAATTTTTTGTACATATCAAAAGTGCCTTAAAAGAATACTTCAATAAATTCTGATTTCATTTGAAAATATTTCATTGCCATCATTTAAAAGCTTGAAGGTCATTTGAAGGGCTTTAGTTATAACGCATTATATTCCCCATACTTTAATTTTGATACAAACGTATTCCTTGCCCACTGATGCCCACTAAAAATGCAGCTTTAGAAAAAAACCATTCATCAATCGAAGCTCACGACAAATGGAGTGAAATGGTATGTTTTTCCTTGTACTATTCTGTAAATAACCCGTTGGACTCATCTGCCCAGTTCCTGGTGAGGACTGCGATAAATGGGTGACTATATTTCATTAATACTGTGTCCTATCATTAGAGATTGCGATTTGTATGTCTGTTGGTGTCTGTTTTGCTAGTTGGAAGCGGAAGCGGAGACGGGCGGCGCGCGTAGCAAGGTTGGGAACCGCGGCCGCACCCGCGCTAATATACTAGTCTACAGAATAACAGTTACAAGCGAAAATGCGGTGACACTGACGTAAAGTATTCTCAAGGATTAGGGCTCCAACTTTATCTAAAATAAATTTCGAAAAGTACCCTCAGTTGTTAGTAAACTTTTTGTATAATTACCCTCTTTGTTTAATGAAAACTTTTTCAGTAAAAACAAAGGTATACGCTAGTCATTTTAGTCATTTTATTGTTAGTTAACATGGAAGAGTATCTTATTCATCTTATTAATAAATTTAGTTAACTGGAGGCCTGCGCAGACAAGCGACATAGTTCTCTGCGCAGACAAGCGACAGTTTTCTATATTTCTATTATAGTTCCTAGATAGATATTTATTCCTAATAAAATGATGGATTACAGGCTTTTGTATTTCATAACTCAGTTCAAAAGTCACATACAAACTAATTTTGTTTTTAAATATGAGTGAATCAAGAATCCTTGGTTATAATACTCATTTAATATCTAGATTTCAGGGAAACGGAAAGTTCATTTCACCCAATTTCCAAAACAGTAGGATATTTTAAAAAAAAAAATTAAACGTGCGTGCGCACAATGTACGCATGTCAGAAGTGAAACTTCTTTGCCAAACTAATCTTTAAATCTTGTATATATTTATACAAATCTAAAACATTAGATTACCGAGACTTTGAAGGAAGTTATGTTAGGAGGATTGATACAAAATTAATGTTATTTGTAAATATTAAGGCTACCTAACCTTCTAACGAATTAGCATAAAGAACGAACATAAAAATTTTACCCTCATGCGCCTAAAGAAGTTTCACTTCGAAATTTATATTTTTCAAAGGTTATTAGATAAATACGTTACAACTGAACTAACTGACGTTGAATAGTTAGATGTAATACACTATATTTTCTTACGCAGTTACATTATTGTAGATCTTAATATATTTAAGGTATTCGACAGATGTCGTTCTGCCTAACTTAAAAAGCCTTAAATAGCCTGAAACAACTTTTTCTTCAATTGCCTTAAACTGCATTTATAAAATTTCATTATCAGCATTAAAACTCTTCACTGACAACAAGACAGTCGAAAGTCTACGCAGGCCTAAGAAAATTTATTAATAAGACTTTAATAAATAGATATAGATAACAAGATGGAGTCCTAACAAACACAGTAATATGCCTTTAATACATTAAGAGGTAACTTACCTCTTATCAGGTTAGCGCACTATCAAAGACTGTATCATCACTCGCAGGTGAGATGACAGTCAAGCGCTAACCTGTAACCAGAGAATATAGTAACTTTTTTCATATAAATACCGAAAGCTGTTGGACTGATTATCCAGAACATTCCTTAGAATTATTCGAGTTTAAAGGTAATGTAATTTTTTTTAGGTCCCGAGTTCGATCCCCGGGCCTATAAAACTTATAGGGATTATATTTAGGTCTAGTCTGTTGGTCTAATTACAAAAGCTACTGAACGGGTTAATAGTTTTTATTTAGAGCCTTCCTTAGAAATATTCCTGTATAATGATACAGTTGAATGGTTTTTTTAGGTCCCGAGTTAGATACCCGGGCCTATATAATTGTTTATTGGAAGTGTATTTAGGTCTAGTCTGTTTGTTTAATCATAAAAGCTGTTGAACTGGTTTACTCAATATTCTAATTAGATCAAATCTTAATGGTACAGTGTAATAGTCTATTAGGCCCCGAATTAGATCCCCGGCCCTATATAACTTTCTTAGAGCAAATAAATTTAGGTCTAGTCTGTTGGTTAAACCACAAAATTTATGGAATTGGTAAATTTAACTTTCTAACTACGTCTAGTCTAGAATCTTAGGTCCCGAGTTCGATTCCCGGGCCTATATAACTTGCTTAAAGGAAACAACTTTAGGTCTAGACTGCTGGTAGGTTCAGCAGAGATCTATAAGTATGGTGCAATGTCATAAATAGATTTTCATTTGAACCTGGACAAAAACAGAAATGTCTGGTTTTTTTAATATAATGCATGTTTTTCCAGTAACAGTAGTCTCATATTTAATTCTCAAACAAACATAATTAAAAAATTCCTAATAATTGAGATTATTGATATATCGAATATCTAATAAAATAAAAGGTAACTGTGTTTTAAAAAAAAGGAAACTCTTTTCGCAAAAGATCCCATTATTTAATTAACAGTATGGCATTTTTGCAACAATTAAAATTATCTGTGGTAATTGGTTACATCATTAATCTAATTATTTTGTGATTTTTTGTATTTATGACGTAATGATATTACTCTATTATATAAAAATAAATTCTTTATGGTATTATAAAGAATTTATTTCATCCTAAAGTCATGTATTATAAAATCGTAATATAAACTAATATATAGTACGGTGTATGCATAGTAAATGTATTAGCTACTAAGCTTTATCTATTGTTGACAGATTAAAAGCTTAATTGAAATCTAATTTGATGGTAAGTGATGATACTGTCATGCAGCATAGATAGCGTTCAAAAATATTCTCAACATACAAGTAATTGTGTGTACTATTATCACCTTGAGAGTTAACTCAAGGTCAAGGTCAATGTCAAGGTTAAAAATACTATAAAAATGTGCCTTTTGATTTTGTCTTTATTATCTTAGTGATAATATATAAAAAGATCGTAATAAAAACTAACATTTTGCCATACTAATCGTTTTACAAAATCAAAAAATGTAATGTTTTTGCTAATAGAAGAATAGTAATTATGAAGTTCAGTTGAATAGTAAGTTTCAATTTTAAAACTAGAAATACAAATGAATAATTTATTATTCATTTTAAAAAATCAACAATATTTTAAATGTCTCAGTTTAATGAATTTATTATTTATTTAAAAAATAAATAATTTAGCTAAAAACAAACAATTTTGAATTTATCACAATTGTCTAATCTATATACGAAATATACATTTATTGTATTTTATGTTAAGCAGTAGAAACTGAGATAATTTATTAGTACTTTTCAATATATATATATTATATATAATGCACGTCAAATACTACTCCTAGTTTTTGTTTCAGTGGCCAAAGAGGAAAAACAAGAAGAAGAAGAAGAACGCAAGGAATTAAGGAGCGAATTAAAAAAATATTCGATAAAATCGTCTATTTATAAGTAAGCACCTAAAGTGTTATCTAATCATTAGTGATAATAAATATTTGTTTACACTCATGTTATTTTAATACTCTTCTTACGCGGCTTCATCGAAATATCCATCCAATTGGGCTGCAATCTGTGAAATAAAAGCAATTATAAATATAGATTGAGAAAAGCTACGATCGAGTGGTGAGGAATGAGCTGTTTGACCACAGTTATCTATGTATGTGGTGAGAGGTAATCTGATTCAAACATTGAAGTCTGTCTATGAGGGTTCTAGTGTTTGTGTCAGAATAAACGAAAGAGGTGTTCGACAGGGATGTGTTGCGTCACCATGGCTGTTCAACCTATTCATAGATAACAGTTTGACAGATTTAAAAGAAAGTATGTATGGGTTAAGAATGAATGAATTACTCATCAAATGTTTACTCTACGCTGATGATCAAGTAATACTTGCGTCATCCGCTAATGAGCTACAGGAGATGCTAAATATTATGAATGAAGCTTTGAAAGGGAAAGGAATGAAAGTGAATGTAAACAAAACGAAAGTTATGCTTTTTGAACGAGATGAATCTATGATGAATGGCAATATTTTGATAGATGGGGAACAAGTGGAAGAGATGCAAGAATTTGTATACTTGAGGACTAAATTTACAAAAGATGGAACATGTGAAAGTGAAATTGAAAGGAGAGTGAATGCAGGGAATATGGTGAATGGTGCTCTGCACGACTTTATGAATAGCCAGATGGTGTCTCAAAGGGCCAGACTAGCTGTGCATGCAGGAGTGTTGGGGCCAACACTTATGTATGGTAGTGAAAGTTGGGTATGGCAGAAGAAGCACAAAAGTAAAATAAATAGTGGATTGAAACTGAATGACTAAGTAAGAAATAGTGTGTTAAGAGAACGTTGTGGTATAAAAGATGTGACTAAAATTAAGAAAGATATGCTTAGATTGTTTGGGCATGTAGAGAGAATGAATGCAAGGAGAATGACAAAAAGGATTTATGAGTGAAAGAGTGAATGCGAAAGTTGGAAGGGGAAGACATTTTAAATAAGGACCAGGTCAAGACTACTCTAAACCGAGGAACTTGTATGAAAGTTTTAATGAGAATGAAAGAAGCGAAGGAGATATGCAAGGATCGTGGCAAGTGGAAGGATGTTGTCTCTGCCTACCCCGAAGGGAATGAGGCGTGACGCTATGTATGTACAAATGGTCCTAAATCATAAATTGGGAGCATTTGTGTCCTATAATCAGTAAACGAAAATTGAGACCAAAATCATGTGAAAAGTTATTTTTATCACAATAGCCGCAATAATATACACACAATAGTTAATATATTACACTGTGGGCGTGACCTTCTAACTTGAAAAGATTTGATTGGTTAGGGAGCGGGCCACCAATGATGATTCACTGCATTCTTAACGCGAACGAACTGAAATATTGGTCGATATTCGACCGTAATGGTATAACCACCCATANGTATGCTTAGATGGTTTGGGCATGTAGAGAGAATGAATGAAAGGAGACTGACAAAAAGGATTTATGAGTCAAGAGTGAATGCGAAAGTTGTAAAGGGAAGACATTTTAAATAAGGACGAGGTCAAGACTACTCTAAACTGAGAAACTTGTATGAAAGGTTTAATGAGAATGAAAGAAGCGAAGGAGATATGCAAGGATCGTGGCAAGTGGAAGGACGTGGTCACTGCCTACCCCTAATATAAATGGTCCTAAATCATAAATTGGGAGCAATTGTGTCTTATAATCAGTAAACGAAAATTGAGACCAAAATCATGTGAAGAGTTATCTTTATCACAATAGCCGCAATAATATAAACACAATAGTTAATATATTACTACACTGTGAGTTTGACCTTGTAATTTGAAAAGATTTGATTGGTTAGGGAGCGGGGCAAGGCGGGCCACCAATAATGATTCACTGCATTCTTAACGCGAACGAACTGAAATATTGGTCGATATTGGTCCGTAATGGTATAACCACCCATATTATCATGTACATATATTTGGGCACGTAAATAACTGGTAATACGTAAATCACCTTTTAAAAAACCTTCATCTGCTCATATTAGTTACGGAACATTTATGCCATCCTTCGTGCTATCTGTGTCTGTCACGGCTCCAGGTCTGGAGGAGAAATCCCCAAGGTCACAATCCCTATTAACGGTCTTGACGCGTTATACCGTTTTATTGACGAGTGGATATTGCTTAAATAATGATGAAAATGCAACAATCTGGTAAAAGGTACTTTATCTTTAAATAGTTAAAAATATCAGTAGTGAAACCAATTTACAAAAAAAGTTAAAAAGGATCTACAAGAAAATTACAGACCCATCTCTTTAATCCCCATAAAAAGCTTTTTATAATAGACTAATATAGACTTTTTATAATATATAATTTCCTGAATAAACATAACGTATTGAGATTAGAACAAAATGAATTCCAGAAGGGAAAATCGACGGTTTTATCAATACTTCTGTGTTTTTTGACATGAGTAAGGCCATTGATTACGTAAATCACAAAAAAGTGCTACAAATCGCTGCTACAAAAAAGTGAGCACTACTTAAGGGACTTAGCCCAACATTGGCTTAAGTCTTACCTGAATAATAGGGTTCAGGATGATGAAATAACCCGTCTTACATCAAGTAAGGAAGAAATCTGCTTCCAATCCAGAACGTTATGAAATAGTGTGGCGTGCCACTAGGAAGCGTACTAGGTCCTCTTCTTTTTCTAATTTATATCAATGACCTCCCCAATGTTACAAAGTATAACTGTACTCTCTTTGCTGATGACATATCAGTTGTTATTCCACGAAACAACATCAATAACTATATTGCCGAAATAAACCAAACAGTAACAAACATAGTAGAGAGATAATAGGTTGAGAGATAATAATCTGAAAGTGAACATCTCTAAGAGTACCTTCATTCAATTTATAAACACAAATAATACGAAACAAGATTAATATAAACAACGAGCCTATAACTAAAAGCTTTCAAGTAAAATTCCTAGGTAGAGAGTTCGATGACGAATTAAAATGGGGAGAGCACATCGCACAACTTTCCAAAAAATAAATTCCTTTTCTTTTGCATTATGGTAGTTATCTAAAGTATCAAACACTCAAACTGCTTCTTCAAGCTTATCACGGAAACGTTGTTTCCATAATTAGGTATGGAATTATCATATGGGGGAACCCCTCATATGTTAATAAAATATTTATTGCGCAGAAACAAGGTTTCAGAAGCATATGTGATGTTAGCCCATTGACATCATGTAAAAACTTATTTATACTTACGTCCCTTCTTTGTACATATTTGAATTATGAGTTTACGTCAGATTAAATTTGTGCCAATTTGAAACCTTTGAAGATAGGTATCTTTATAATACTAGATTTAAAGACAGATTGGCGGCCCCAAGAGCGAAAACTGCATTATATTCCCGAAACTGTCACGCAATGGAAATAAGGATATATAATGAATTGCCACAACTGAAAGATATAAAAACTACAAATGTTTTTAAAATTAAATTAAAGGCATATTTAGTTGCGAAGGCCTTTTACAACAAAAGTAGCGTTAGGTATAATTATGTATAATAATATTGACATGTATAACAGTTTTCACAATAGTATTATTAACAAACGTATAAATATTAGATAGACCATAATAATTTTAAATTCTATAACACTTTATGACGTAAAACTATTATACGAGGTGTGTTCAAAAAGTATCGCGAATATTGAATTTTCACGGGTTACGTATATTCGAATTTCGAATTTTTTGTGGCGGTATGTTGGTACTCATGTCTCTCACTTATGCCGACAAGCTCGGCTATTTTGAATGTTCATTTAATTGTTGACAGCTGCTTTGCTTGCACGTGTTTTGGATCGTCTTCGATTTTTACCTATTCAAAAAAATGGATCAAAGAACCTGTATCAAATTTTGTGTGAAAAACGAAATTAAGTGCGCGGATGCATTCCGAATGTTGACTGTGGCATACGGAGAAGCTACCTTGGACCGAAGCAACGTTTATCGGTGGTACAAAATGTTCTCAGAAGGCCGAGAAGATGTGAACGACGAAGAGCGTGCCGGACGCCCGAGCACTTCAACAACAGACGAAAAAATTAATGAAGTGGAGAAAATGGTATTGGCCAATCGTCGAATCACCGTTAGAGAAGTTGCTGAGGACCTAAACATATCGATTGGCTCGTGCCATTCGATTTTTATCAATGATTTGGGCATGAGACGGGTCGCCGCGAAATTCGTACCAAAATTGCTCAATTGTGACCAAAAACAGCATCGCATGAACATTGCTAATGAGATGTTAAACTCTGTCCGCGACGACCCAAATTTGCTCCAGAGGGTCATAACTGGTGACGAATCGTGGGTTTATGGTTATGACGTGGAAACCAAAGCTCAATCATCTCAATGGAAGCTGCCGCACGAACCAAGACCGAAAAAAGCGCGCCAAGTTCGATCGAATGTGAAAGTTTTGCTGACAGTTTTCTTTGATTGCAGGGGCGTGGTGCATCATGAGTTCTTGCCACAGGGAAGAACGGTCAATAAGGAATATTACCTGCAAGTTATGCGCAATTTGCGCGAAGCAATCCGCCAGAAACGCCCGGATTTGTGGAAGAACAAAAATTGGCTTTTGCACCACGATAACGCCCCTGCTCACACATCGTTGCTTGTGCGCGACTTTTTGGCCAAAAACAACACACTAATGATGCCGCAGCCACCGTATTCCCCAGATCTGGCCCCCTGTGACTTTTTCTTGTTCCCTAAACTGAAGAGGCCCATGAAAGGACGACGTTACTCTTTTCTTGACGAGATAAAGACGGCATCGAAGGAGGAGCTGAACAAGATAAAAAAATGTACGTATATTATTGTACGCCATTGTATGGTCACTTGTTGCGCGTGTGAACTGTAACAATTTTGATTTGATTTGCTTTTCTATACAGTGCGTAGAGGAGCGCAATTTTTACTCGGCCGTACACCTGTAAGGCGTAATTAGCCACGGCCGAAGCTTTCCCTAAAATCAGGATTCCCAAAAATAAGCATAGGTACCTGCAGGGGCGTGTACTTGAGGTACTTGTCGGGGTGCTTGGTGAAGGGTGCCGCGACGGCCGCCTCGTGCAGGGCGGCGTAGGGGGGCAGCAGCGCCTGCTTGTTGTCGCGCTTAAGCGCCTCACGCAGCTCCGCGTCCGGCACGCTGTAGCCACGTTGCGCACGCAACGCCTCCTCCCACTCACGGTTAAAACTCTGCCGACACACACACACACACATTGCACTCCACCCGATAACAGTGGAGCGTGGCCTCCCCCACCGGAGCGACGACCCTACAACATGGGACAACCCCTACAATAGCCAGGACAACATAACACGCTCTATACCACCCGCAGGCAACTGGGTATCTCCCACTCCCACTCGCCGTTTAAGCACTGCGGAACACATTTTTTTTATCACGGGGGAAATCTTAAATAAGAAACCCAATAACTTGGCTGCCCAAGTTATCGGGTTATCGGATGTTGTGGGGTTCGTCGGTGTCGTCGCTTCAATCGATGGAAGTCCACTGCTGGATATAGGTCTCACGAAATGACACCCACTGTGCCCGATCTTGCACCGCCTGGCTCAAGCGGCTACCGGCGACCCTCCTTATGTCGTCGGCCCACCTTGTAGGGAGGTTCTGCCTACTGGGCCACTCCAGCACCGGGTCCCCATGCCCATGGGTCCTTCTGACTATGTGCCACGCCCATTGTCCCTTCAGGTTCGCGATTCGTAGGGCTATGTCGATGACTTAGGCTCTGCTACAGACCTCTTTTCTGATTCGATCACACAGAGAAACTCCGAGCATAATCCTCTCCATCGCCCGTTGAGTGACTGTGTGCTTCCGCATGAAGCTCATCATCACCGGCCACGTCTCAGAACTGTAGGTCATCACCGGCAACACGCACTGTTCGAAGGCTTTGGTCTTCAGGCACTGAGGGATACCCTCGTTAAAAGACCGACCCTAAAATGAAAGGTTGGGAGTGCGGAACTCGGCGAGGGAGAAAACCACGCAACACCCATTAAAACCCTCCTCATACACCATCGTGACATCAGAGAAGGACCACTCTTGGATGTTCCTGTTGAGTCCGGCTGAGAATTCAGGACGGCGGGCAGACGTGCGCAAACATCCGCTGCCTTATACACCCGGCCTCCTCCGGCGGTAGGAGGGGGCATGCACTGCATTTCTCGCTTTAGTATAACATACCGAAAACTTGTCTTTGAGCATTTGACGATCCTTGTCTCGTAACTTGGCTGGAAGAGGCTCGTCTAGCGACAGGTACGACAGCAATTTGTTCCAACTGCAACATTAAATAACATTAGGTCTTGGAATATAAAACTACCCGCACCGTACGATAAAAGACTAAAGACTTAAATTTCACCAATATATTTGAGTAATAGTTCTTTATCAAGGTTAAATCATTTGTTATAAATTAACAATAAAAATAGACAGGATATCCTCATTCAGCATTGTATTTGATTGAAACAAAAGATACAATATTAAAGGGTAAGCCTAAGTAATGGCGACCTTACCTTTGCAGGTAGGCGTTCTTGTAATCCTGTATCATGTCCCGATAGTTGGCTTCGCATTCTGGTTCGGCCAGAGTTAGCACGTCCAGCAGCCCACTACGCTGCAATCCCTACAGTGGGCAAATACAATTCTCCCTTAAACACCTATGCCAACCCAAATACAGGAATGAGAACTTCAAAGTGTATCATTTTCTCATACATTGTAACCTTATCCTTTTTATAACTTAGTGGACTTCATTTTCCATGAGCAATAATTGCTGCTACAGCGCCACCTCACCTATATGACTCACTGCGATCAGTTAAACTATATAAGGGGGGGGGGGGGGGGGGGGGGG
>JACTOM010000881.1:562037-597335 GCA_015832385.1 Elymnias hypermnestra | reverse complement strand
AACAACTGACTGAGTGGGAATCCATTTAACACCCTCATCACCTGTAACTTTTCGGTTGAGTCTTCGTGCCTTTAGGATCTCCCCACAACCAACAGGCAAATCTAAAGAAGTGACAAACTCCTCCATGGGCCAATCAACAGGAACTCCTTTAATTAACCCCATTCGAGTAATGTTGTATGTTGGGATTACAACTTTATAATTTGCTATGTTAAGTAATGGAGAGTTCAAAAATTCATTTGCTGAATTGAAACTGGAAAACTCAATGCTTATTTTGTTCCGTCCGACATTCTTTACACCATCGTTGACAATATTTTTTATTTTATTATTGTGTAAAAATTGCCCAAACTTTATTGCCCGTATAGAAATACCCGCAGATGGGTCAGCAGTTGTCCTCGAGGCGTATACGATGTAGGGTCCCTTGTCCTCTGCTGAGTATTTACGAATACCCTCGGTAAAAATTGGGTTTATATACGTAGTCTCTATCGACGGAGTTGATAAACTTGGTTCGGTAATCGTTTTTTTTGAAGTTTCCGCAGAAGCAGAAGAATCGCTTGGACGCTTGCGAGGCTGACTTTGCCGCCTAGCATGTGGGCAATCCATTGGAATATCGTCAGACGGCGGATCAGGAGGATCGGGCGGATCAGGAGGATGTTTATTACCCATTATTGCCTAAATACTATAACAATATAAATACTACAAAATATTATTAAGCACTAACCAAAGCAAATTCTTGTAATAACTACACAAATACCCACTATTATTGGTATATAATAAATTTAAAATCAAAATGGATGACAACTACGTGCGTCAACCACGACCCGCAGAGGCCATTCAGGTTTAGATCATTTTAATGATAACGAGGTAAATAATTTGATACAAACTTTTCTATATAATTAGGAACCTTAAGACATTAGTTTAGAGTACATTTTCAAATGACAAATAGTATCAGACACTTACATCAGTTAAAGGTATTTGATAACAGTGGCAAATACTGTATAACAGTGACAGATATTTTATAACAGTAATCTTTGCTATTTAAAAAGGTATTCAAGTCAATGTCGTAAGGTTGTTTAATTTTACATCCTAACATACAAACATACTAGCCTCAGTGTTTACTAAAATTACAGTACTTGTAAAATATTATAATTCATCCAATACTTACAAGAATCATTGATGGACCGTCGCGGACCAATCGCCAGTCCCGTAGACTGCTCCAGGGTCTGTGATGCCTTCATCATGATGTTTATGGCGCGTTTCTCTAAACTGATGGTAATTGGAAAATATTAACACATTTACTTACAAAATTTAAAGTACCAAATATTAATGATTTATTTCATATGACAAAAATATAATGAATAAAATAAACTATAGTGTGGATAAAAAATAAAATTAAAAGTGCGTGCGTATAAGAACATATGTCAGAACTGAAACTTCTTTGGCAAACCAATTTTTATATTTTCTTTATATCTATAGAAATGTAAAACTTTAGATTTCCGAGACTCCGGGAAAAAGGAAGATATGTTAGGAATTTAATTGTCATTGAAATATTCAAAGTTTTATTAAAAATTGTATATTAAATGATTAAATGACGAGTGGGGAATTCAAATTCCGTGTTATTTGTAAATGTTAAAACTACCTTCAAACGAATTAGCATAAAAAACGCTGCACATATTCGTGACGCTTTCATCATTTTACCCTCATGCGTCTAAAGAAGTTTCACTTCAAATGTTTGCTTTACCTAGAAGAATTGTAATAACAATCTAAACTATATAAAAAAATATTTATATTTCCTTTTTGTTCATAATTAACCTTTCCGGCTTTAAACATGGAATAATTACGCATGATCCGAACGGGGGTTCCAAAAGACCCCAGTCCATTTGTACGGAAATCTAAAACCCATTTATCGAGGAAGTCTATATAACACCACATTTCGACCAATAGGAGAGGGGCATCAATGAAAACAAGGATATTCCTTTTGAGAGCATCAGTTGCGTGAACGATTATAATTGCACACAATCATATGTAATGGTATTTTTCCTATTAAAACAGTGTCCCAAATGTATGTGTAGGATAACATATATCTAACTTCTAAGTTTGACACAGGTGAAGGTGCTCATATCAGCTAAAGAAATAAGAAGATACTCACACTTTCTGTATCTTGCTGGTCCTGCGCTGGGTGCTGTCTGTGCGATGCAATATGTTCTTAGCTCTCTGGAAGGAATTATGTCTTTTGTTGAATCATTGACACAGAACCCCGTCACAAATAGCATAGTCAAAATGAATAGAAACAGGAGTTTAGTATGTTAGTCATACCATTAGTGGTGAAGCGGCCATTGATCTAGTACGAAGGTAGTCCTTGAAGGCAGTGAGGGACATAATCGCAGCTGGCCCTCGAACCGCCACCAGTGAAGTAGCAGGGGGTCTGCCAGCAGCACTGAGCCAAGCAGCAGTAGCACGCATGCTCTCCAAAGTGCTGCTCGAAGTAGAGTTGCTACCGCTAACACTGACACTGTCCACACTTGAATCTAAAATGAGTAGTGCAAATCTAAACAAGATGTCTGAATCTAGATATTGATTGTGTAAACCTGAACAAGGAGTTCTGTGAATCTAAATATCAGTGTATAAATAAACATATGTTGAGTTTACAATAACTTACATAACATGATGTATCAAGCTAAATATAGTCTGTGAATCTAAATATCAGTGCATAAATAAACATATGATGATTTATTGTAAACATGATGTATCAACCTAAATATAGTCTGTGAATCTAAATATCAGTGCATAAATAAACATGTGTCGAGTTATTGTAAACATGATGTATCAATCTAAATATAGGTTGTGTAACACTAAACCTGAGTGTGTGAATCTAAATATTGGTTGTGTGAAACTAAACACAAGATGTGTAAAACTAAATATGTGTGGAATTTGCTCTTTGTGTTTTTCTTTTCTCACCTTCCTCCAAAGCAATCATATCCATAAGTGTGATTGGAGACACCGGCGTTGTATTTCTATGCAATAGCTCCTCAAAAGCACTCTCTAACTTTAACACCCCAGCATTGTACAATTGATTCTGGTGATAAAATGTTACTGCATTCAAATAAACCTAATTGGATTTTAGCATTATCTTAATTTAGCCATTTTATAGAAACACACTTGTTGTATAAGACAATAACAGATAAAAAATGTAAATCACTATATAAAGTGTAAAAGACCTTAAGACTGCTATTCAACAAGGTAGATGGAGTAATGATGCAAGTACTTGCATTGTTAGCAGAGATCTCAGGGTTGATTCTCATTATTATGCAATTGAGTAGAAGAGTAAAGCATTTTTAGTATGTTTTGGGAATCACAGTTATAAAGATCAAAAGCAGTATTTCATAACATACTTACAATATTTTCTAATTCAACGCTTTGTGGATTATTTTTATTGAAATAGGTCTGAGCTTCTGCTAATTTATCGAGAGCCTGAAAAGTAAATACAAAACATTAATTTGTTGATAACAACAAAAAAATTCATAGCCTTTACAAGTTTTTCAAATTTATTTATTTATAAATATATATATTAATACTCAATATAACAATTCTGTATGCTTTGACTGAACTGTACAATACAATTTGTTAACAATACAACCCAAATTTGCAAATAAAGAAGATTGAATAACATTTAAAAATATTTAATTGTTGTAGTAATATTTTAATCCTGAAATAAACAATTTTAATACAAGAAATAAAAACTTTTGTCATCCCATATTTTAGAGTTGTGTGAGGTAATTTTTAATAAAACATGTTTTAGATTTACATCCACATAATGTTAAGAAAAACATACTTTCACAAAAGGCATATTATAATGTTGAACATTAATTGAACGATAAAAATGTTTGGACTTGATTCCAGTAGCACTCAGAAGCAAAATATTACCCATTGTAACATACAATACTAAAAGAGTTACAGTTGAGTTTCTCGCTGGTTTCTTCTCAGCAGATTCAACTTTTTGAACCTGTATTAGATTTGTTATAAACAGACAGACTACTAACAATTCAAAAATGCTTTTTGAGCCTACTTGAACAACGAATATTTTGATTTATACTATATATACTATTGCAAAGTTGTAGTGTGTAAGCTGAGAATAATACTATAATGGTTTAAGACATAAGTTGTTAACAGATTGCATATTCAAACCTAAGATAGGTATTTTTCTAAGTTCTCTTTCTATAAAGTGTTTTATTTTTAAAATTACTAAGTTACATACTCACCTCTAGATATATATTCAAAGATTCAGTGGAGCCAGTGTGTGGTCCTGCTTGTATGAGATCAGCTAGCTCTCTAGACACCATATAATAATTTATTACATGATCTAAAGCTGTGACAGTCCGTTCCATGTCTGGAAATTGTAAAAATATATGTCCCTGAACTCCCTTTAAAATGGCTAGACAGATTTTATTGAAATTTTTAGTGTGCCTGTAGGTAGATTCAAGAACGGTTTAGCTTGACATTTTGTTCCAATAAATAATGTGTTTACTCTATCTCCAATGGATCATGAACACTGGTGACACCACCAAAAACAGCTGGTATTGATACATAATAGTAATTTAATTGACATGTCTCCTAATAATTCTTGTTAAAGAATAAAGAGGAGTTTAATTTATTTTCAATGGACATAATTAAAAATACTATGAAAGTACATAATAATATTATTTGAATATATTCAAAACAGTACGAAGTATTAAAGAAAATAATACATGATAAAATAAAAATACAAATTGAAAGGCCAAATAACACTTTTTTTTCTTTTTATNTAAGTTGTTAACAGATTGCATATTCAAACCTAAGATAGGTATTTTTCTAAGTTCTCTTTCTATAAAGTGTTTTATTTTTAAAATTACTAAGTTACATACTCACCTCTAGATATATATTCAAAGATTCAGTGGAGCCAGTGTGTGGTCCTGCTTGTATGAGATCAGCTAGCTCTCTAGACACCATATAATAATTTATTACATGATCTAAAGCTGTGACAGTCCGTTCCATGTCTGGAAATTGTAAAGATATATGTCCCTGAACTCCCTCTAAATTGGCTTGACAGATTTTATTGAATTTTTTTGTGAGCCTGTAGTTAGATTCAAGAACAGTTTAGCTTGTCAATTCGTTCCAATAAATAAAGTATTTACTCTATCTCCAATGGATCATGAACACTGATGACACCACCACAAACAGCTAGTATTGATGCATAATAGTAATTTAATTGACATCTCCATTTCTCCTAATAATTCTTGTTAAAGAATAAAGAGGGGTTTAATTTATTTTCAATGGACACAATTAAAAATACTATGATAGTGCATAATAATATTATTTGAATATATTCAAAACACTACAAAGTATTAAAGAAAATAATACATGATAAAATAAAAATATGAATTGATAGGCCAAATAACACTTTTTTTATCTTTTTATTCCCACATAAATGGTGTTTTCATACTAACATTGAACTGAACTTGTAATAGTAAAAGAGCATTTATCAAAAATAATTTATATAAGAGTTCCACTGGTGTTAGCATATTTAGAATGTCACCCTATCTACAGGCCTAAATATATCTTATTCTAAATATATGGACATTGTAAAATGAATAGATTTTGTACAGTTCTATATCAAAATTCTTTCCTAGGTATGTTCTCTTTGTATGGCTATGGATCTTGAGTTAGTTTTGAAGCACATTTTATATAGATTTTTGAACCAGAAATTCAATACAATTTCATTGCGAAGAGCTTGCATAAGGTTGTTGAATAAAAAACTCAGTACCTAGAAAGGAAGCTTATTGAAATAAGTTTTACAACATACTCTGATGAATTTGTTGTAACCGATGGGTATCACCATAGAGTGGAAGAACAGCTGTCTCCAACTGCTGCAGCCTCTGCTCACAAGCACCCAGTACGTTACATACGTCATTGGCGAGCGAAGAGCTGCGCTTTGCAGCCGCTTTCAATTCCTGTATATTTGTCATTTCCTGCCAAACGAAAGAGAAAACGCCCCTTAGATTTTAACCTTTCTACAGTTTCTATTAAACAATAATTCAATGCAACTTTCTCCGTAACAACTGATATTTATGTCTCAGTTTTTATCACAATAAAAAACAATATGAAAAGTAAATAGTTCGTAAAAGTCTTATACCCTTTTCAACTTCATTTCTATTTCGAATTTTTTCTCCACCGCATACATTTTAGCACCAATAAAATTATCACTTATCACGTTACTTCACACTTTTACCATAACATTAAATGTTTCCTTTTACTTTTTAGTGGTGAAGTTAAATATTATTAAAAATAGTTTGTTTTCTATTGATATTTGACAGCCTGATAAACTATTTGACAGACATGTCGATTGTCGACTACTAATTTTTTTAATTTATTGTCTTGAGAAAGGCAAAAATTTTACATGGAATCATTCTTTTCTACTGATATTAAATCAAGCAATGACTTCCGATCTAAACTTAAAATTTTCTTTTACTGTATTATGATATTGAGGCGAAGTTTGGTTTCATGCGAGATTTTATATAAAACATTTAAATCAATTTGTGTTATCCACATACTTTTTTTTTTTTTATTTGTAAAAGATTTATTTTAAAAGATTTCCTTTATAGTCTCTATCTAAGTATACTGATTTTGTACCGTATTTATTATAAAACTTACCTACATTAATAAATTTTCCTACAAAAATCTCATTAAAGTTTTTATGTATTTTTTTTTCTTTTCAGATGTATTTACAAAAAGACCTCGCGCATACAATAAAACATTATATTTTAATGTTAATTTAAACTAAGATTTAAATATAATTTATATATTTTTTTTATAATACGCGGCTCCAAGCATTTGAGATGTGGGCTCTAAAAAAATTCTTAAGATTTCTTGGAACCAGTTCGTCTCAAATGCTGTAATCCTCAAACGAGCGCAAATTAGCCGCATGCTTATGACGACCATCGTACGGAGAAAGGTGGCTTTTTTTCGGAAATCTTTCGGAAATCGGAAAGAGGATCCCTATTTGAGTACCCACGGTTGATCCTAGAGGGCAGGATGTCGGGAAAAAGAGCACCTGGTATACCGAGGCGGCATTGGATGACCGATATACGTGAGTGGACCACTCATAACTGTGCCCAATAAAAGAGTTGCCCAGGACAGAAGAGTTTTTGGCATACTGCCCGAGATGATGATGATGATTTAGAATATGTTCTCTTTTGCACATCATACACGAACTTATACAATATTTTTTTTTGTGTTTTCATAAAATTTGACCTTTAATTTTGCGGAATAATTATTGCATATAAGTATCCGAACGTAAATGGTGACGTGACGTGCGACGTCGAAACGTGGCTGACGTTAGTTGCTTTGACTTGTCAATTTTTGTTCCACGACACTTGAACGACTCTTGTCTCTCACTTATTAAATTGTAAAAAACGAGCTAACTAAATATCCTATCAATTTGTTGTACGACTGCCAATAAAAGGAATTATTTCATGTAAGTTTAGAGACATATATCACTTAATATAGTATCCAAAAATTGCAAGATTCTAATTAGTTTATTTGATAGAAAATGGATCAAATCGCAAAATTCGTTGAGCCTGGCAAGCAGTTCGCAAAAGACTCGATCAGATTAGTGAGAAGATGTACGAAACCAGATAGAAAAGGTTAGTAATTCTATTTCATTAAATTTCCTATTGTTTATTATATAGTTGTTTTTGTAATGTTACTTTTTAAGCGTTAACAATATTGGAGTTCGAAATTAAGTAGTGTCTGTGTATTCGTAGTGTCTCATAGATTTACCTTTACCTACCTTATGTTTCAATTTATATATAACAATGAAAATGTACACAAAGTAAAGAGGATAATTAAAAATATATTACATATCTCAGTTAACCATCTATTTACACAGTTTTTTGAAAAAACTATATAGGTTCAACATCATTTAGAACTAATATGAACAATTTAGATATATACAACAAAGTGAATGTAAAAGTAAAATTTAGTAAACATTTTTTTCATAGTATGTTAAGAAGTGGCATGTAGATATTTCTTTATTACCCTTTTTCAAATATTCATCAGTGTAAGTTTAGATCAATATTTGTTGCACATATAAATAGTCAATTGAAAAATTTAAATTCGACAATATATTGTTTCAATGTACACCTGAGCATGATATTAAAGAACTACTTACAATTTTAAAGTTACGAGAGTTCCTTCACATCCTGATCTGAGAAGAGCCCATAAAAACTCAGTGGGGTGTACTATTATTTCTCATCATCACTGCAATATATATTTAAATTTATTTTATGTCAATTAGAGCAATTCAATCACTCTCACTCTATTTTTTCTTCTAAGTCATACAACTTATAATTCGATTTCTCAATTACTTTTCTTTTAATAAAAGATTAATTATATTTTGGGAGTTTATTATAGAAACATATATAGTTAGCCTTGAATGAATTGTCAATTTTATGCAGCATACTAGAATTTACATTACATATTTTAAAGTCTCATATCTGTTAATAAACTATCAGCTCGGCGGCCTCGCTGGTGCAGTGGTGCGAGTATTCGCTTTGCTAGCGGATGTCCCGGGTTCGATTCTTTGTGCTCAAGCTTTAAGTTGTCTTTATAAAAATGATTCCCGTATATACCAATAGTTGTTCTATAGGATGCAGGTGAAATTAACATTTATATTTTCATAAGTTGTAGTGGCTTCTATTCTTATTCATAGATAGAAAGGTTTGTAGTATAGACCCACCATTCTGTTAGCTAGGATCTATGGCCATTTAAATTTTTACTACATAACCTACCCATATTTTTAACAAAACGTTTCTAACCCTGTTGCTTGGAAAAATAGCTACTTAATGATAAAGCCACCTTTTTGTACCCTATGTGCCATTTCTTTTTTTAGGTTTAAAATAATGTTTCATCTGTTTTCAGAATTCCAGAAGATTGCTATTGCAACAGCAATAGGTTTCTGCATTATGGGTTTCATAGGTTTCTTTGTGAAGCTGATACACATCCCCATTAACAATATTATTGTGGGCTCCTAGACTAGGCTAAGTTAGTTGTACTGTATGTTTAAGCTCTGCTGTCTTGTTTGGTATTAAGTTAATTCTCACTGTCATATCTGTCATATTTTACTAGATTAAATCATTTCATTTTTAACCTGTGTTTTAATGAATTATCAATTTAGTTAGTCCCCATTTTTTTTTATCAATTGTAGCTATGGTTGGAAAAAGCTGCCCAATCAAATCTATGTATATATAAGTCAATTGCTGTTAAAACTGGAGCTTGGCTGGACTGATTTGGATAATTTTGGTTTTGAATTATTTGTGGAAGTCCAGGGAAGGTTTGAAAAATGAGTAGATATGAAAAAATGTTTGGTATATAGATAAATAACAACCTGTCAAACATTTGACGTTTGTTATACAAATAAAAAATTAAACACATAATCCTTTATTGTTCTAAAAGCCCCAATCGAAGGTCACATGAATGTCAAAGTATTCATAAAACTAAAATAACTGCTTAATAAATAAATAAATTAAATATAAGAGTTTTATATGTGAAATATGTTTTATAATTATTTTTTTTTTCAAGCTTGATTCATTTACATAGTAAAATTCAGATTGTGATGTCTAGTCTATGAACATATATAGTCTGTTTTAAACTTANTGAAAAATAAAAGAATCAGACGTAGGGTAGACAGATTCTGCCCTTGACAGCTTGACACAACCGACCACAGCAGTATCGTCGTGACCACGATCCATGCAACTGGGTCGAAATATCGGCAAAATTAAAAAATTAAAAAATCGCCATCGTGATATGTACCCGTTCAAATAGTCAATATACATAGTCTGTCGTCTTTGTGTTATATATTAAACCTAAATGTGACCTGTATTAAGATAGGATACTTTTCACATGTATATACGTTCGTCGGTTTAGAATACTCTTGACCTGGCCCGCGTTTAAAATGTCCTGGATTTGATCCAGGAATGTTCGCCATGGTCTTCCCCTTCCAACTTTCGCATTCACTCTTGACTCATAAATCCTTTTTGTTGGTCTACTTTCATTCATGCCCAAATCATCTGAGCATACCTTTCCTAATTTTAGTTACCACATCTTTTATACCACAGCATTCTCTTATCACACTATTTCTTTGTCACTCGGTTTCAATCCACTCATATTTCTACTACTAGGTGGTACTGTTTGTCTAATATAGATGGCGTTAGTATTGAAAGTATAACTTGTTTTGATTTAGACATAAGACCTGAAAAGAAGGAGGTTCAGAAATCATTTGTCGGTTTGAGCATGCGCACTTTTAATATCAGTTTTAGATTTACCTCCGCATAATTTTAAGAAATGATACAAACATCCTTTTACAAAAGGCATATTATAATGTTGGAAGATTATTTGAGCGATAGGAATGTTTGGACTTGATTCCAGTTGCTCACAGAAGCAATATTACACATTGCAACAAACTATTTTTAGACGGTTTCCTCTCAGCGGATTCAACTTTCCGAACCTGTGGTGGATTTGTTACCAACGGACAGAATACTGACGATTCAAAAGTGTTTTTTTAGTCTACTTGAATAATATTTTGATTTGATTGATATTTATTTATATATATATATATATATATATATATATATATATATATGCTGTAGTTGTAAAGCTGTTAATAGTTTAACATAGATGGCGTTAGTAGTAGTTGTATGTTTTGATCTAGATACATCTTGGCAATTGTGTCTGTTCTTTAAAGAAATATTATGAGCTGTTATTTCTTTAGACATTTATATAATACTAGCTGAAACCGCGACTTCGTCTGCGTGGAATGTTTTTTAGGCGGCATTTTGAATTATTTAGGCAAATTGTTTTACAAATAGGAAACATACCCGCACTGTCTTTTGAAGGTGGAATTTCCTAAAATTTACTTTTGATAGTTTCCATTGTAAAAAAAATCATGTTTGAATTTTGTTTAAATGTGAAAATATATTTTTTTTTAATTAAAACCCCCTTAACCCCCATTGCGGGTGGAATTTCGTAAAATCCGTTCAAATCAAATCAAATCAAAATATTCTTTATTCAAGTAGGCTCAAAAGCACTTTTGAATCGTCAGTAGTCTATCCGTTGGTAACAAATCTACCACCGGTTCGGAAAGTTCATTCCGCTGAGAAGAGGTCGACAAGAAACTCAACGGTTACTCCTTTAAACATAGCTTTTTTGTAGCTTACAATGTGTTTAGCTTTCATATGCAACTGGAATCATGTCCAAACATCTTTGTCGCTTAAATAATCTTCCACATTATAATATGCCTTTTTTATTAGGACATTTTTAACATACTTCTTAAAACTATGTGGAGGCAAACCCAGAAGTGATTCAGGTATCTTATTAAATATGCGTATGCTCAACCCGACAAATGACTTCTGAACCTTTTTCACTCTAAAATATGGCATTACAAGTTTGTGTTTATTTCTTGTATTAAAATTGTGTGTTTCGCTTCTTTTGCTGTATAAATGAATATTATCACGGATGAATAAAATGTTATTTAATATATATTGCGACGGTACTGTTCTTAGCTGACCTTCCTAACAAATTTCAAGTCTCTACACCTTATGGTTCCAGAGATATCCTAATGAGTCAATAGATACCTGGATATCCTTTATGTATAGATTGGTGGCGTAGCCGAGAATTCTAGTATAAAATATGGTAGACATTGTTTTACAAGGAAAATAAATACGATGAGCATTTATAAGTCTATATTTTGTGTTTAAAATTTATTTAGGTCAATTCACCGTTTTCTGCATCACGTGTATGTAGTAGGCGGGGTTTATTACTTTGTCGAGGGGCTGGAAGTCTGCGTAGATGTTGTGCTGGGCGCGGGAGTCGAAGGCCTCGTCCAGCATCTTCGTAAAACTATCCAGTTTGTGAGGGTAGTAGCACAGGCGGAACTCACTGGAAAATAAATTAAAACTTATTATTAATCTATTTCATTTTTTTACCTCTTTTATTTATTATCTACGTTTAGTTTATTATGCCGAGTGAATCAGAATTCATCATTATTTTATTAAGACTAAATATTAACATTTTAATGCTTTACGTATACCTTTAATCTTTTATTTAACAGAAGTTTTGTTTTTTAGTTTTTTTTTAATCTATGACTTGTGTTTGGGTAAAGATTATTTGTAGTATAACCATAAAATAAATTAAGATGCTTGAAATAGAATTACTAACCAACTGGGAAGATATAGAACAGAAGAGAAACAATAAAAAATAAACTCGCACTCTACGTAAGGTTATGATGAAATTCTTATGTAATATCTACATCAGAGCATGATTTTGATATGACACTACGATGTAATATACATACACAGATTCACTTACATACATACACACGCATACCCCGTCACATATTAACTCAATCAGACACATTCATTTCATTTTTTTATTGTTATTCTTTATTTAGTTACTGTAAGCAACTCACTATTTGTTAGAAAGTAGTACAATAGTTTGTAAAAGAGAGAAGTTAACTGATGCCTGTAGTACAGGGTAACCTAGTGCAGGCATCACTGACCAACCATCTTATCTGTATCGTTATATTAAGAAATATTGTATCCATCCATAAATGTTTCAAATAAGTTGTTAACCAATAAAGATTTATTATTATTATTATTATATAGGATTCGTAAAAAATCAAGTTTAATGGCAGTGACGTAAGTCAAAATGACTACACTTTAAGGTCATCAATAAAGTCACCATTACGTCAATGTTATGTATCTGTGAACTCTGTGGTTAGTCTATGACTAGATGACCTTTTATGACCTACGTGTGATGTCATTTCGCTCGTCCACATTAAGAAAGTCTGATATCGTAAAACACAGTTCAGGACAGTGTTTTAAAATTAGTGACACTGATACCTTTAAAATCTGATGTCTAAATCACGTTAAGCGTGAAAACACGTAGCACACATGATTCAAATTTTAGACATGTGTATTACGAGTCGGAAAGCAAACAGTACAATTTGTGTTTAAAACTAAAAATTAATAAAATCAAGTGAAAAAAAATTATAGAAATTTATAAATTAGCTAAAATTTGCTTCTTAAATTCTGAACAGAGCATGCAAATAGATCATCAGAAAATCTCGTATTGTATTGGCTACAAACTCTAAAGACTAAATGTGTTAGTAGCAAAATTCGTCTTGACATAGGCTGGGCTAACATTTTTTTGAGTGTACGGAAATTTGGGCAACTGAATTTTATACAACTCAAAAGGTATACAGCGTCAATGCTATTGTTAAATAATTTATACAGAAATAGTTGATCTCTTAGTGTCCGACGATCAACGAGTGGGACAATAACAGGTAAGGTGTCAGCACCTTTACTTTTATATTTTAGATCTCATACATACATACATAGCATCACGCCTCATTCCCATAGGGGTAGGCAGAGACAACATCCTCCCACTTGCCACGAACCTTGCATATCTCCTTCGCTTCTTTCATTCTCATTAAACCTTTCATACAGGTTCGTTGGCTTAGAGTACTCTTGACTTGGCCCTTATTTAAAATATCCTGGATTTGATCCAGGAAAGTTCGCCTTTGTCTTCCCCTTCCAACTTTCGCTTTCACTCAATTTATAAAAACTTTTTGTAACTCTCCTTTCACTCATTCACTCTACATGCCCAAACCATCTAAGCATACCTTTCTCGATTTTAGTTACTACGTCTTCTTTTATACCACAACGTTCTCTTATAACACCATTTCTTACTCTGTCACTCAGTTTTAATCCACACATACTTCTCAATGCTCTCATCTCTATCACATTTATTTTACTTTTGTTATTCTTCTGCCATACCCAACTTTCACTTCCATACATAAGTGTTGGCACCAACACTCCAGCATACACAGCCAGTCTGGCCCTTTGAGACACCATCTGGCTACTCATAAAGGCATGCAGAGCACCATTTACCATATTCCCTGCTGCATTTACTCTCCTTTCAATATCACTTTCACATGTTTCTTTTGTAAATTTAGATCCCAAGTATACAAATTCTTTCACCTCTTCCACTTTATTTATTTATTTGTTGTTCCTCATCTATCAAAATATATCCATTCATCTCGTTCAAAAAGCATAACTTTCGTTTTGTTTACATTCACTTTCATTCCTTTCCCTTTCAAAGCTTCATTCATAATAGTCATGAGTAGCGTGTACGGAAATTTGGGCAACTCAAAAGGTATACAGCGACAATGCTTGGTGTCCGACGATCAACGAGTGGGACAATAATAGGTAAAGTGTCAGCACCTTTACTTTTATATTTTAGATCTCATGACATCATATATAGGTCATAAAAGGTCACCGTCATACAGTAAGCACAGAGTTTACAGATACATAACAAATGACGTTATGGTGATCTTATTTATTCACTAGGAATGACAGAATAGTACCTTCTCTCATTGTTGAGGCCGTCTTCGGCGGTGTCGATGCAGTAGTCGAGCGCCACCAGCTCGGGCTTGCCGCGTACTACTAACACCGACGTCTTGATTTCTACTGGGTACATACACTGAAACAACACGCCTAATAAATAACCTAATGCTTTGTTTTTTTATTAAATTACTAGTAGTGGAAAACCTTAATATGATAAACACATTAAAAGTGACAGATTAACAATGTCAGTTCCCAAAATGGTATAGCTAAACCCCCAGGGGTCCAGGAGACTCGAAGGTGTTTTACGTTACAAAAAAAGTAAACAGGCAAGACTTAGAGGGAGGGGAAAAGGAATTGACGAATTTATTTGTCATTAAAATATTAAGCGTCGAAAATTAATACAAATAATTTATTGAAATCTCAAATGACGAATTGTAAATAAAAATGTCACGTGTTTTTGTCAATACATAATTTAAAACTGTAGAAAAAAGAATTTATGAAATATGTTTATTATATGTATGTTGGAGAATAACAGAGAAGGATCATAGAGTAAAAGCATAAGGGCGTAGGGTTCTCCGCCGACAACGTCATCAGTGGCTTCCATAATTCCATATTGTGGGCGTTGATGGGTAATGTTGGTGCAATCAAACACTTTATTAATTAACTCAGATTAAAATGATCAATCACTCAATGTTCCCGATATCAATTTACACAAACTCGTCAATAATAATAGCTAGGATCGCGACAGTTTCAAAAGTCGAGCGCACCGGCGGGTCGTCACCCGAGAACTCCCGAGAGTCACGCGCCAGACTGCCACTTATTGCCTCTGCTCCACGCCGATAGACAGATATGACAGACACTCCGACATGTATATTTTATGAAATGGCAAAATAAAATGCCACATGTTATTTGTAAATATTAAAACTAATGGACCTTCGAAGGAATTAGCTTTAAAAACGCTGCACATCTTCGTGTGGCGAATCACGTGTTTCATCCGAAAAAATTTTACCCTCATGCGCGTAAAGAAGTTTCACTTCAATAATGTCTAACATATTTATTACTTAATTTTTATAAATTCAACTATTGATTATATATGTTTTTAATGCACTAAACAGTCAAGGTATTTTAGCGTTAATATCTTTGGAATTAGCACAATATTAGGCAACGATTGATTGATAACAACGCCTTGACCTTGTCAGTTACAAGGTTAATATATAACTGTACAAGACGCGGTTTTATTTAGCTAAATTTTACATTTAAAAGGTTAAATAAAACCACTGAACTATTTTTTTAACAAGAGCAAAGTTTGTGAGATATAATTTTAAAAAATCAGAAAATAAGTGTAAATTGGATATATAGATTTTATATCATATTTGTCACCCTTTTTGGATGAAAGAACTTCTCCTAAAAATGGAACGGGTCAGCCTAGAATTTGGTTTGAGTGTAAATCGCAGTAAAACCGAGGTGATCATTGTCGAAAAAGTTAATAACAACTTGCCGAACATAACCATAATAGGAAACAGTGACGTCGTACAATCATACATCTACCTTGGAGCCCATATCTCGTATGAAAGAGGCTGCATGGATGAAATGAAGAGACGACTGGCTATGAGCATGTGTGTAATGGACAAGTAAAAAGAATATGGAGAAAAAGAAATATAACAAAAGTTACAAAGCTTAAGCTCGTAAGATTAAGAACTGAAACCGACAAAATAGACGCTCTGGAGATGTAGTGTTAGAGAAAGATGTTCGGAATCTCATGGACCGAGTTCCGAACAAACGCCCCCACTCTCGATGAGCTTGGCATCAAAGAACTCTAAGGAAATTTATTAAACCTTTCATACAAGTTCGTCGGTTCAGATTACTCTTGCCCTGGCCGTTACTTAAAATGTCCTGGATTTCGCTTTGGCCTTCGCCTTCCAACTTTCGCATTCACTCTTGACTCATAAATCCTTTTTATCAGTCTTTTTTCACTCATTATCTCTACATGCCCAAACCATCTAAGCATACCTTTCTCAATTTTAGTCACTCCGTCTTCTTTTATACCACAACGTTCTCTTATCACACTATTTCTTACTCTGTCACTCAGTTTTAATCCACTCATACTTCTCACCGCTCTGTCTGGCCATTTGAGACACCATCTGGCTAATCATAAATGCGTACAGAGCACCATTTACCATATTCCCTGCATTCACTCTCCTTTCAATATCACTTTCACATGTTCCATCATTTGTTAATTTAGATCCCAAGTAAACAAATTCTTTCACATCTTCCACTTGTTCCAAACTCTTCAGCTATATAACATTAGTATCTATCGCAATAAAAACTAAATAAAACAAATTTAATCTTGTGTTTATTGAAATGGAAATTAAGACAATGTAATAGCTTCTTATCTCTATATGAAATAATATCCTCTACTGATATAGTATCTTGTTTAATAAACTTTTTAGTGACCCCGTAACTCTGTTTTATGACGTGATGTTTTTACAATTCGCGATTTCGCGACTGTTGACCTGGTATGATATTTTCTGTATAAATTAATGAAATAGCAGTGTCTGTTTGTTATTTCAAAATAACTTTTTACAGGGCCGGATTTAGAGCATACATGCATAGCATCACGCCTCATTCCCATAGAGGTAGGCAGAGACAAAATCCTTCCACTTGCCACGATCCTTGCATATCTCCCTCGCTTCTTTCATTCTCATTAAACCTTTCATACAAGTTCGTTGGTTTAGAGTACTCTTGACCTGGCTCTTGTTTAAAATGTCCCGGTCTTCCTCTTCCAACTTTCGCATTCACTCTTGACTCATAAATCCTTTCATTCATTCTCTCTACATGCCCAAACCATCTAAGCATACCTTTCTCAATTTCAGTCACTACGTCTTCTTTTATACCACAACGTTCTCTTATCACACTATTTCTCACTCTGTCACTCAGTTTTAATCCACTCATACTTCTCAACGCATTAGGTTTTTAGGGAAGTTTTTTACGGATGAAACGCGTGATTTGCGTTACGAAGACGTGCAGCGTTTATATGCTAATTCGTTGGAAGTTTAGGCTTATTTAAGTTATATTTACAAATTACATGTGGCATTTTAATTTATTTGTCATTTAATAATTTAGTATACTATTTTTCATAAAATAAAAATATTTCATAAGTCGTCTTTTCTAAATTTGAAAATCAAAAACAATTGTTTAAAAGAAGTTTAATATTTTAATGACAATTAAATTCATTGATTTCCTAAAATATCTTTCTTTTTTCTTCCCTCTAAGTCTCAGAAATTTAAAGTTTTACATTTGTATAAATATAAAGAAGACTTAATAATTAGTTTGCCATAGAAGTTTCACTTCTGACTGTGATATTTGTACGCACGCACTTTTAATTGTTAATTTACAAAGGTTGATAGAGCTTGTTTAATTCGCATAAAACATTAATTTCTCATACAAGCCAGCAATACCCATTTTATTGTAAATTAACATGGATAAAGATTACTCTTCATTTTGAGACTTCCGATTGTATATCATTGCTTATTTTGTTTGAAAATGCTTCATTTAGTTCAGCAAATAAACATAACGATTGAAACAAATTTTAACAGTGCATATTTCTTTCCCCGAAATCCGGCCCTGGCTTTTCACTAAATGCATCGGAAATAAGGTAAAAATTGGTTTTTCGATTGATATATGTGGTAGCCATTACTTGTATTGTCAATTTAAACACTTATTGGCACAAATAAATAAATTAAGTGTCTGTTTGTGATTTCAAATTGCTCTACACTAAACGAAAATGAAAATATATACGGTACCTAATCATAAAAAAAAAACAATATTTATATTTAACCTCTGATGCTGCTGGGTCGATTTTGAAGAGAATTTTTCTGGTCACCTGCAGTTCTAGAGTAATTTAGACTATTTTTACTTTGGAAAAAAGTTAGGGTTCAGCGAAAATTGACAATTAATGAATCCATAGTTCAAATGAGTTGTGCCAAAAAGTTGATATTTCCGCCATTGTCACCTTTTTTTGTGTATAAAACAAGAATTGTGTGATATGATATAACTTTGACCTTGAAATGACTTACATATTCCTTACCCTAAAAATCATGAAAATTCACTTAAGTGTACAGACAACATTGAATAGCTGAACTAGTATAGATGGAAGAAAGTTTTAACTTACATTGTAATAAATAGAGTGTCCAGGAGTGGCTCCACTGTTTATCATGGCGTCGTAGTTCCTGTGGTCGATGAAAAGGAGTCCGCCAGGCTTCAGCACCTTGGCGAAGTTACGCAGACACATTTTCTGGGTCCTCTGGTCTTCGAATTCATCCAGCAAATGGGCGAAAGAGTTCCCCAAACAAATAACTGCATCGAATGCGGCATTGGGTAAAAATGTTTCTATATCCTCAGGTAACGTTTGCCAGCTAGCCTCTTCTATCACTGAAATTAGGATACAAACAGATTTATGTTTTGCGGCCCAAAGTATGGAAAAATCCGGGGACATCCGAAACAAGGTCATCGAAACATCATGTGCATATCATTCCACTACCATAAGGTGAGTAAGTGACATACGCGGCCGTACAAAGTAGAGAAAAGGAAAGCAGTGTTGTACAGTTGTCTCGCTCTTTCTTTAATCGGTACCGCGATGGTTGGAGTGAGATAAACAATATTTCACTAACAGACTAAAACAAAGCGTGTTAATAATCGAAATGTAAATTTTGCTTAAAACAATATTTTTACACGATTTTAAACGAAAATAAAAAACGAGTAAAGGTTCCTTTATAACTATTAAATTAACCTTGTTATTTAATTACATACCCCACTCGTCGTACCTCGGATCTTTTCTTTTGTCCCACCTTGCTTTTAACGCATGTTTCAACATTTTATCTGAGGCATCTATTGAAACCACTTCAAAGCCTTCATCCAGAAGCATCATAGAGTCTATTCTGAAAAAGCACACATATTTATAAAGACAAGTAATAAAAACCACACACGTCCACAGCAATGGCGTTATTCAACTTGAGCCCGAGGTACTTTTTTAATTCGAAAAATGTAAATATAAATTTGAGCTTTAAATTTGAGTCCAAAAAAATGATTTTCAAGGTCGTTATCAACTCCAGTAATTTAAATTGCCCAGTAATTTTCTGTTTTGCTGACATTTGTGCCTCTTGCCCCCTCCTGGCTACGTCCCTGGTCAATTGACCAAGGTTATATTTCGAATCAATTAAAATCAATATACATCTTTATTTTAGGGAAGAAGGGGGAGTAAAATCTATTCTTACGTATTGTATTAAAAATTGTATTTCCTTTTAGAAATCTTTTGAGTCTTGGATGATGAATGGCTTTTTTCATTCCACCTTAATAGAGAAGAGAGAGATGGGGCTGTTGGAAAACTTTTACAATGGGTTAGGGGAAGATAAAATATAGCAGAACGATCCTAACATTAGTGATGAATATCCCCTAAAATTTAAAAAAAGTTAGGTAAAGATATAGACTACGGAACATACCCAGTTCCACAGGCTACATCCAACACCTTAACGCAGCCGTGCTTCTTCAGAAGTCCAGAAAGAAATTGTCTGTAATTCTGAGTTCTTTGGTTACTGTCTCCGATGTATTTCTTCCAGACGCGAGCTGCTTTGCCATCAGCATACTGGTCCTTTACACCCTCGGAAGGGATACCTTGGGACCTTGAGTGAAATACTTTGTCGGCTGACATCGCTCACTGAAAAAACAAAGGGATATATTCATTTAATGGTCTCGCTTGCTCGGAAGAAGTCTCGGGTTCGATTCATGAAAGGGAAAATATGGGAAATAGTATTTCCGAACCTATCTAGGTCTTAACTGATGGAAGGCTTCCGCTGTGGCTGATAAAGAAATGACGCTTATGTGAGCGAGGTACGATGCTGTATAACCATTAAGAGTTAATAAGCTGTTATCAGGGTCGTCTGTATCCTCACTTGAGATCACAGTCAAGTCAATCCCGTTATATTTTAAAATTCAGAAGGCACATAATATAAGTAGAGGATTCGTATGCTAATCCTAACCAGACGAAGTTGTGGAAACAGTATGACAACGGCCCACTACTGGGAACAGGTCTCCTCACTCATGGGAGACAAGGTTTTTGGATCATTAAACTATAAGTGTGCTCCACTGCACGTTAGGAGAGAGAACTGCCTCATTAGTCTAGTGGTTAGCATGTTCGACTACAGACATGAGGTCTTGGGTTCCAGTCCCGGGTCGGGCCAATTCAAAAATCAATATTGAGTTTTCTATTTAAGATTTTCTCAATATTTGCCCGAAGTCGGGAAGTTGACGGTGTGAACCACCCCCCGTGCCTCGGAGAGCACGTTAAGCCGTCGGTCCTGCGCCTGATCTCTCTCCGGTCGTGTCGGATTCCCATCACTTCGGACTATGAGAGTGAAGGAGTATAGAGAGCACTTGTTGTGTACTATGCCTGCCAATCCGCAGTGGAGCAACGTGGTTGGTCTATGCTCTAAAAACCCTCGCTCCTCGGAATGAGGAGGTCTGTGTCCACTAGTGGGACGAATGACACACAATGAATTTTATATAACGACTTTTAAGAAGAACTGAGTGGTTCCTCTCCGGGATTTCGAAACCTTGACTTTTAACAAGAATCTACGTGTCTATTGGTCTTGGTCTATTACAGTTCTTCAAATAGTAAATCTATATAAGTAAAGGAAATTAGAGTGCACGTTTGTAATTTCAAATAAACAGCTTTTCACATAATGCATGTGACAGTATTGTCGCTTAATCTCTGAAATCGCTGGACCAGTTTTGATTGGTCTTTCATTGACAGATATGATGTTATAAAGAGTAACTTGGCTGCATATATTTTAAAAAATGCATATGGAATTACGCGCCTAACACCGCAGGGAATAGCTAGTATATAACGAAAATATATAAAAACCTTAGATACCGCATATCTATCTATATATATAAAAGCAACTCTGTTTTTTTTTGTTAACGATAAACTTAAAAACTACTGCACCGATCGGCATGAGACTATGACCATTCGACGCGGAATTAATTGTAGAAGGTTATAGGCTATTCATTTTTTTTTAATTCCATCAATCCTTTACGGTTGTTTTTCAAATTTATGTGGACAGTCATTTGTTTCTGGTACGAAAACTCGAGCGCACAAAGATCGGCAAAATGTCTAATGTCACTTTAATGCTTATAAACGCGTTTCCACACACCCTCCCACGCATTCACCCACGCACTCCCACACATCCATCCACGCACTCCCACGCATCCATCCACGTACTCCCACGCATCCACCCACGCATCCACCCACGCAGACCCACGCATCCACAAGGTTGTGACATGAATTATTAGACCGTTGTCTATAGCAACGGTTTTGTTTATTCATTTCTAGGATATGTAAATATGGCATTCACTTATGCTACTATCTATTATTTAAAAATTATTCATCTTTCATAGGTTATGTAAAGATGTCATTTATTTACGCTATCTTTTGTTTCAAAACAAAAGGGATTCTGTGTGTCATTTAATCGATTGTGTTTTGTTTAGTATTTGTAAAACTGAAAGCTGCCACATTCCAAATCTTTTTGAAGGAACGAAGTCTGTCGGGTCTGCTAGTCAGTTATATAAAAACTGCACAATGACCGGATTCGGAACCTTGAACTTAACCGAGATATAAAAAACCCGTTATTTCGGTAATTATGATAACTAAGCCAGGCATGGATTCAGTATTTTGTTGAGGGGAGGAGGGGACAGTTTTTGTGGGATTTTATATAAAGTTTTAAATTAAAAATTTTGAGACGAAACCTGAAAATAAATATTATCCATGTCACAGGAATCAATAATGTTTTCATGCAGTTTCCCTTACAATTGAAAATTCTAACTTTGTATGTAATGTTACCTATAAGTCCCTTTGAATTAGAAATAAATAATCATATTTGTAAAGTTACATACTATATGTCATAATACAACATATAGGTTTTCAAACATTTGCGTGTTTATTACAATTGTATTTTAATAAATTAAAAATATATGAAATTATACGTGTAACAATTTGTCACAGATATTAAATTTTTCCTTTTAACAGTAAAATAATACAATGAATGAATGAATAAATCATCAAATGTTTACTCTACGCTGATGATCAAGTAATACTTGCGTCATCCGCTCATGAGCTACAGGAGATGGTAAATATTATGAATGAAGCTTTGAAAGGGCATGTAAACAAAACGAAAGTTATGCTTTTTGAACGAGATGAATCTATGATGAATGGCAATATTTTGATAGATGGGGAACAAGTGGAAGAGGTGAAAGAATTTGTATACTTGGGATCTAAATTTACAAAAGATGGAACATGTGAAAGTGATATCGAAAGGAGAGTGAATGCAGGGAATATGGTAAATGGTGCTCTGCATGCTTTTATGAATAGCCAGATGGTGTCTCAAAGGGCTAGACTGGCAGTGCATGCTGGAGTGTTGGTGCCAACACTTATGTATGGTAGTGAAAGTTGGGTATGGCAGAAGAATCGCATAAGTAAAATAAATGCGGTAGAGATGAGAGCGTTAAGAAGTATGAGTGGATTGAAACTGAGTGACAGAGTAACAAATGGTGTTATAAGAGAACGTTGTGGTATAAAAGAAGACGTAGTCATTAAAATTGAGAAAGGTATGCTTAGATGGTTTGGGCACGTAGAGAGAATGAATGAAAGGAGACTGACAAAAAGGATTTATGAGTCAAGAGTGAATGCAAAAGTTGGAAGGGGAGGACCAAGGCGAACAGTACTGGATAAAATCCAGCACATTTTAAATAAGGGCCAGGACAAGAGTACTCTAAACCGACGAACTTGTATGAGGGGTTTACTGAGAGTGAAAGAAGCGAGGGAGATATGCAAGGATAGCGGCAACGACGTTGTCTCTGTCTACCCCTATGGGAATGAGACGTGATGCTATGTATATATGTAATACATAATAATTTGAAATTGGTTAACCTATTAGCGTTTAATTCATGGGTAAAAATGGGGGGTTAAATTCTCCCCCACCCCCTTCTGAATCCGCACCTGGTAACGTAAAGAGTACTTACGCTGTTCCGAGTGATGCAGAGCACGTCTGAAGGGAAGTGATGCCGACAACAGAATACGAGGTTAATGTCGCGATGTTATATTTTACTGCGAGACTGCGGAACTAAACAATTGTTTTTCCTTTACTTTGCTTGCAAATTTATTTAAATTACACTTTACTATCGCTTCTTATTTTTTCGTTCATGTATAGCATGTCGCGTTACAGCCAGCCGCACAGTGGGCGCTCGGACTGGCAGCTAAAACGAATATGATGCCTTCCATGGCTCGTAACAATTTATAGTATTGATTTGATACGCAATTAATGTGACGTAAATATATGGTAAGCAGCAACCTCCTCACCTAGGAGAGAGGGTTTGAGAGAGTAGACCCACTACGCTTATCCACTGCGGGTTGGCGGAAATAGTACAAGCTCACTCTCATAGTCCAATGTGACGGCAATTAGACACGACCGGAGAATGATCAGCTGCATTACCGACGGCTTAATGTGCTCAAAGAGGCACGGGGTGGAGTACACCGTCAACTACATAACACAGAACAAATTCTGTGTATTTCTTAATAGAAATCTCTCCTCAGGATCTCATGTCTGAAGACTAACAAGCTGATCACTAAACTAATGAGGGCCCCTTCACTCAGAAGAGAGAGATGGTTTTTGCTGGTTCACTGCACTTTGGCAGGCTTACTACCTCCACATAGGTTACAAAAAATTTGTGGTGCCTGCCCTGAAGCTGTGACCTTTAATATATTCTTTATATATCCCGTTTTATATAAATTACATTGTCGCCGGAATCGAAAAAGCAATAAATCCAAAATTGTTCGTTATAATAAAAATAAAAACCATACAAAACAAATATATGTCGAAGTGCTATAATCTGTGGAACGCTGGCGCCATCTGTCTATCGGCGTGGGGCAGAGTAAATAAGTGACAATCCGGTGCACGTCTCTCTAGGTCTCGGGTGACAGCCCGCCGTTGCAGTCGACTTTTGAAACTTTTGCGTTCCTAGCTATTATTATTATTAATGAGTTTATGTAAATTGACATCGGGAACATTAAGTGGTTGAACATTATAATCTGAGTTAATTAATAAAGTGTTTGATTGCACCAACTGTATGGAAATTATGGATGTCATTAATAACGATGTCGGCGGAGAGGCCTACGCCCCTAGGCTTTATACTCTCTTATTCTCCGACATATATATTTATATATGCCGTAGAAAAAGTGGAAGCATAGGTTCACAACGACATCGTCATTAGTGGGGTCCATAATTCAACCTCCAAAGTGAGAGTGTCGGAGGGCAATGTTGGTGCAATCAAACACTTCATTAATTAAGTCAGATTATAATGCCCAATCACTTAATGTTCCTGATTTCAAATTACAAAAACACATTAACACTAATAGGCACGCGCGACAGTTTAAATAGTCGACCGCTCTGGCGGACCGTCACTCGAGCACACCGTCAGTGTTCTGTGAACTATTTGAATTCGATCTCTAACTCTCATAAAAGCATACATAAACATTGTCTCAATTAACTTTGTTTAAAGCTGAATTTTGCATATTCTTTAAAAAAAAAAACATTTTTTAATAATAAAAAATTATTACGCACAGACATGCACGTAACAAATTCTCTACATATAAAGTCAATTCATCACCGCGTTGTTGATATCGTGTTTTTACTCGAGTGATGTAATAATGCCGTCGCTTACGAGCAGCTACGCGAAATCAAGTTCATGGATGTCTCGGCATATTTGAAGACGAGAAAGTTTAAGGAAAATGTAAAAAGAAAATTGATTGAAAAAGCTATAATTAAATGATTATTTATAAAATATAGATTATTTAATCTATAAATAATACGTTAAGCAAAAACTTCATACACTTACGAAAATTGCTCGGACGAAGGAGTATGGAATTCCTCACACTTATCTACACTAATATTATAAAGAGGAAAGATTTGTATTTTTGTATGTAACGAATAAACTCAAAAAGTACTGGACCGATTTTAATAATTCTTTTTTCATTAGAAAGCTACATTATCACTGAGTAACATAGGCTATATTTAGTACTAGATTACTATAGAAATCTTTAGAAATTCCTATTAAAACCAACCGAAGGTGTAAAAAAATTAGCCATAAAATGTCTTTCATCGCATACGCTGTGAAGAGTATTAATGATAGGACAAAAAAATGTTCGACAATATTATAGAATATATCAATATCTACAAAAAACTTCGCGAGACCATATGTCTAACTATTGTAGTTACGTCACTATAACTACTTTTTTACATTTAACAAATTGATAGAAATGCCGATCAAAATCAGACCGTGTTATCCATACCATTTATAAATTTTTATCCAAATAAATAATTTAATATTCAAGACTGTCTCAATACCTGATTATTACTTTTTGAATGATTGAAATTGGATATTCCATTCAAAAGATATCAAGAAATTAAAATAAGAATACATGCCGGTGGTGGCCGCCACGCAGCGCATCGAGTAACTAACTCGACGAGAGAGGGGCAGTGCGGGAGAAGGGGGTGCACCATTATGAACTAGGTTACCTTACGCAGTGGACGCAAGCGACATTGAATATTTTCAGTTTTTTTAACACATTTTTATGCTTCACTTAAAAGGTTCTTTTCAGAGCTACTTAGTTTTAGTATTAGGAATCACACTTTTTCATAATATTTGTCAATTCATCCTCGTTTTAATTATCATGCTTATAACTTAAATATCTGTATCTATTTATGTCTACCCGTGCGAAGCCGGGACGGGCCGCTAGTAGTTTATATAGGGGTGTGTACAATGACATAATTTTTTAAATTAAGTATAAAAAATACAATGAATATTTAAAAGTGCTTGCGTACAAAGTAAACATGTCAGAAGTAAAACTTCTTTGGCTAACTAATTTTGAAGTCTTGTTTATGTTTATACAAATCTAACACTACTTTTACGAGACTTAGAGGGAGGGGAAAAAAGAGGATATGTTAGGAATTTTAAGTAAAAGTAAGTCGCAGACCATTAACGTCCCACTGCTGGGCACAGGCCTCCTCACTCCGGGGAGCGAGGGTCTTTTAGAGCATAGACCCACCACGCTAGTCCACTGCGGATTGACAGGAATAGTACACAAGTGCACTCTCTATTCCTTCACTCTCATAGTCCGATGTGACGGAAATCCGACACGACCGAAGAGAGGTCAGGCGCAGGACCGACAGCTTAACGTACTCTCCGAGGCACGGGGGTGGATCACACCGCCAACTTCCCAACTTCGGGCAAATATTGAGAAAATCTTAATAGAAAGCTCAATATTGATTTTTAAATTGGCCCGACCCGGGACTCGAACCCAGGACCTCATGTCTGTAGTCGAACATGCTAACCACTACACCAATGAGGCCGTTTACGAATTCCTAGTGTCGAAAATTAATACAAATAATTTATTGAAATCTCAAAAAATTTGCAAAGAGAATTTATGGAATATATTCAATTATTTAATGTGGAGTGGCAAATTAAAATGCCACATGTCATTTGAGAATATTAAAGCTAGCTAACGTTCAAACTAATTAGCGTAAATAACGCTGCACATCTTCGTGACGCTAATTACGCGTTGTATCCGTAAAAGATTTACCCACAAAGCCCAAAGAAGATTCACTTCAAAAAATACATTTCACACACGCATAAAGAGTATATATGCGCATTTGTCAATCGCTGATAATTATGTCAAACATCATAAGGTTCCCAGTAGCGAGCATGGCCACTGTGACGGCGATCCGTCCTCACCTGGAACAATGGCTTTCCAGAGAGCACAGGACGCTTTCCTACAGATTGGTGCAGGTTCTGACCGGACATGGTTGCTTCGGAAAGTTCCTGCACCAAATTGGCCGGGAGGAGGCACCCGCTTGCCATCAGTGTGGTGCAGCTATCGATTCAGCGCATCACACTGTGACAGATGGTGCGGCCTGGGGACCTCTCGTTGGGGAGTATTGTAGGCGCGATGCTCTCTAGTGAGAGATGCGAGATGGTAGTCTCGCTGAAGGAAGCCCACGAGAGAGAGAGAGAGAGAGCAGTGGATGCTCCCCCTCATCGCCCAAGGAGGCGGAATATAAGGCGGCTCATATTTGCGTATCTCTTCCCGCCTCCGTAAATTCTCTGTCAGACTCATCCGGAACACCGGGGCAGAATGCGAAAGCTGAACACCTGGATGAAGAGGGTTCCGCTGGGTTTTAGTGGGTATTGCGAGACCTTCCATCGCGGAGTCCCACACTCCTGACTGATCATCGGTCAGGGTTAGTGCGTAAATAGCATTTCCCAGCGACAAAAACTTCAAAGGTTATATTGTCAAAAGCACTAAGGAGGTTACATTAGAAAGGTTAGACTATAGAGGTTAAATTTTGTTAAAATTTGCGATGTTCTACGTAACTTTGTTAATTTCTTCTTACAGAAGAACCTTCTCCTTACTTTAACAAACAGAACAATGAAAGTATTATCTATATCGGTTCAGCCGTGTGTGATGCCGTGACATAGAGAAATAGGGACTCGTTTTTATATAAATAGATTATTAAAACAACTTTTTAAATATGGTTCTTGATAAACAGATTTGACAATAAAACCTTAATAATGCTTAAACTTATTATTTAAATTAATCATGGTTGAATTTAGACGACTGGTAATATCTAATGATGTTAAGATATGATAAAAGTACGTGCGCACAAAGTACACATGTCAGAAGTGACACTTCTTTGGCTAAGTAACTTTTAAGTCTTGTATATATTTATACAATTGTAAAACTTTAGATTTCCGAGACTTGAAGGAGGGAGAAAGAAATTTAATTAATTTATTTCTCATTAAAATATTAGAAGTTTCTAAAATTAAAACAAATATTTTATTGAAATCTCAAATGACCAATTGTAAATAAAAATGACACGTGCTTTTGTCAATATAAGAAACTATTAAACGCTGCACATCTTTGTGACGCTAATCACTTCAAAAATTGCTGACAGATTAGCTGCCAGATTAGCGCTTGACTGTGATCTCACCTGATGGTAAGTGACGATACAGTCTAAGATGGAATCTGTTAAGAGGCAATATACCCCTTGCGGTTTCTACACAGCATCGTACCGGAACACAAATCTCTTTGTTAGGTAGGGTGGTAACTAGCCACGGCCGAAGCCTCCCACCAGTCTAGACTCAGACAAATTAGAAAATACAATATCCTAAATTCGTCCTACCGGGGATCGAACCCGGGACCTCCGCTAGCTAAGCGAATACTCGCACCACTGCGCCAGCGAGGCCGTCAAAATGGTATATTGGTATATGTATCGTTTTATAACCATTTCGTTTTTATTTATATTCAAATCAATTGAGTGTCATTAACCATTTTAGAGGTTAACTCCCTTCAATTGGCAGACAGACAAGGAATAACTAAAACGGGTTTCAAAGCCCTAGAAAAAATTTACATCCTGATGATATATAAATTCGTTTTCCAACAACATGATGCGTCAGTGAGATAAATATATAGCAGCGTCACGCATTTCATCAGTCGTCTCTATTGAGCAATTAATAATCAATTGAATTATTAAGTGTCATTCTATCATTAAGATGTCCATTGGTCTAAATATAAAACCGAATCATGCGTTCTTTCTTAATATAGGAATTAATAATTTGACGGCCTCGCTGGCGCAGTGGTGCGAGTATTCGCTTTGCTAGCGGAGGTCCCGGGTTCGATCCCCGGTAGGACGAATTTAGGAAATTGTATTTTCTAATTTGTCTGAGTCTGGACTGGTGGGAGGCTTCGGCCGTGGCTAGTTACCACCCTACCAGCAAAAACGTACCGCCAAACAAAGAAATTTGTGTTCCGGTACGATGCTGTGTAGAAACCGTGTAAGGGGTATATCGCCTCTTAACGGATTAGCGCGCTTTCATCTTAGACTGTATCATCACTTACCATCAGGTGAGATCACAGTCAAGCGCTAATCTGTTAGCAATAAAAAAAAAATAACAAAACCAAGGGTTAGAGACCAAGCTAATGACAAACTGTGTTAAACATCCCATAGAGGCCAATTATCTTGGCCAAATTATTTCTCCAATAAATCTCACGTCAAAAGAGATGCAAAATCGGGTAGATGCAACATGGAAAAAGTGCTGGTCCTTCAAAGAAATAATTAAGAACTCGCAAAAATTGAAAAGTCATATCCTTGACTCCTGTATGACCTATGGCTGCGAGATAATAGAAAACTAGAAACGTGCCAACATAATTCAGAGAGAAGCATGCTGAATATAAGAAAGAAAGATAAAGTGACCTTACACAATATTAGAAAATTGACCAAGACTATAGATGTCATTCATTTGATCAGAAAACAAAAATGGAGATGGGCAGGTCATGTAGCGAGGAAGAAAAAAGAAAATTGGGCTACTGATACCACAGAGTAATATCCTAGGGAAGGAAAGAGGAGGGGACGCCCGTTCCATCGCTGGGAAGATGACATAAGGGACGCCTCAGGAGTGACATGGCGGAGAACAGCTTGGGACCGCAAAAAATAGGGTACTCTGGGGAAGGCCTTGTCGTAAACCCAAGGCAATCTTAATCAGTGTCGTTTAGATGGTAAGGTAATTTGCAATTTTAGATATTAAGATTGTCCATAAAGGCTTTTATTATTATTATTATTATTCTACTACTTCACTCACGCCCGTTTACGCAAATATATACATAATACTTATATACAGAAATATGTATTAGTACATAGACATAAATAAACAATTACATAAATATTATAAAGGGCGGAGGATACACCCCGGTAGGGAGACCAAACGGCCAGGGGTCAGGGCTACAAGCCGCCTTCAAATCAAATCAAATCAAAATATCTTTATTCAAGTAGACACATTACAGCACTTTTGAATCGTCAAATAATATATATTTTTTTCTTTTCCACACACTAATTCTAATGTACGTCTGATGATGATACTCCAGAACGACTAAAAATCTAAAGTTACGAGGGTTCTAAAGTCGGGTGTTTTGTTTTTTGTTATCATCATCATTACAATATCATATTAGTTTAATATATTTCAATTCAAATTAGAGCAGTTCATTCATTCCCACGCGTTTCTATCGTCTAAGTACTCTTGCAACTTATAATACGATTTTTCTATCAACTCTCTTTTAACAAAGACTTTGAATTTATTAATTGACATCTCTAAAACGTCTTGTGGGAGTTTATTATAGTAACGTATACAGTTACCCTTAAATGAGTTGTTAATCTTATGCAGGATACTAGACTTTATAACAAGTTGGTTTTGGTTTCGTAAGTTATATGATGTACATTCACTCTTTTTATTAAAATAGTTAATGTTTTTATGTACAAACGACAAGTTTTCAAATATATATACGCAGTGTATAACTGTCATTATGTTAACTGCATTTTTGCTGCGAGCGAACCGTTACGGAGTCCCTGCCGTCTCAGATGGTGAGCGAGACTGACTGAGATCAAACCGTTAGCAGTTATAACGAATTGGAATGGTTTCAGTGGATCCCACCCCCCACATGGCGGTAATCTTTTCTCCGTCTCAGCTCGCACGAGATTCTCGTCATACGGGATCGCAATATCCACCAAAAACACCCGAGACTGTGCCCGATCCATTATCGCGATGTCAGGCTTGTTGGCCAGTATAGTACTATCCGTGATAATGGACCGGTCCCAATAGAGTCGGATGGCGCCACATTCGAGTACTGGCACCGGCGTGTACTTGTAAATCGAACCATTTCTGAAGCCAATGGTAGAAGGAGACGAAAGGTGGATCAAATACGACAATAATGTGCGAAAAAGATCGCGGTCCTTGGATTGACACCACGAAAGGTGATGTTGAGTGTTTGTTGGGATTGGAAGGGAATCATCCACTATGAACTGTTCTAGCCAGGTCGAACGATTGATTCTACACTTTACTGTCAACAATTGATAAGATTGAAGCAAGCAATCGAAAAAGAAACGGCCAGAACTGATCAACAGAAAGGGCATCGTCTTCCATCAGGACAATGCTAGACCACACACATCTTTGATGACTCAGCAAAAACTGAGAGTGCTTGGCTGAGAAGTTTTGATGCATCCATATAACCCTGACCTTGCACCATCTGACTACCATTAGTTTCGGTCAATGCAAGACTCCCTTAATGGAGTAAAGTTGGCTTCAAGCTTTTGAAAATTACTTGTCACAGTTTTTCGCCGATAATCCAGAAAAGTTTTACACTGATGGAATAACTTCTCTAGTGGAAAAATGGTAAAAGGTGGCCAACCGAATTGGTACATATTTGGTTCTATATAGTTCATTATGAATATTAAAAAAAAAGACTCGAAATTCGTTAGAAATACGAAAAGACTTTTCTAACTACAAAGTTTACAGATTCATACCTGTATTTAAAATTCGTACTTTCGGCGCTATTTTAAGTGATGAAACTGCCACAACAAATAAATGCGTAATTTAGTGCGCATGCCTCAAATTTTCGACGCATGCGCGCTTGTTTTATACGTCAAAATATTTAGAAATTTGATTTGCTGCGTCATCAAAATGCTATAATATAGTTTCTGTCTGAAAGTCGTCATAAATGAATGAGCAAACAAACCCATACTTAGTCGAAGCATGCAAGCTACAGATTCAATGTCTAACGTTATTTTATGTTATTTTAAACAATAATTATTTACATTTTAACGAACTTTCGATCTCGGTCATATGTAAAATTGTATACGCACTACGGAACGAAAGTACGGCATTGCCACCCGCATTTTTGTCACCCTCGCAATGTCATAACGTCATCTAATCATAGACTAACTACAAAGTTCACAGATACATAACAGGCCCGTAATATGCTATTACGACAAATTACTACACACTGTAACGTGTTGTTCTTATAATAACTAGTGGTCGAAATTCGACCACAAGAAAAAAATCATTAAATAATCCAAATTTAAACAAAAAAAATATAATAACCCCAGCGGTTACCGGTTTATCCAAGACTATACTCAATAAATAGAAATTTTTTTGAATTCTAATAAATATATTAATATGCTATAAAAAGTAAGAAATAATTGCGTATTCTTTTATAATGTTCTTCGTATTGTTATGTTCGGAGTCGGCGTCAGCCAAGGTAGGTGATCCCCGAGTGTCCACTTGGCGGCTCCCGCGTCTCTCCCACCTAAGGCTATATATGTAGGCACCTCGGCTCGGTAGTCTGCTCCGATTGTTACTTCCAGGATAACTGTAGGTTGGATGAAGTGGAAGCAGGTCTCGGGAACAATAGCAGACTTCTGCCTAACGTCGGCAAGCCGCAGGTAGGGTGCCGTCGCCTGTACGCAGGCGTGGTACCGTCGATGGGCCTGTACGGGGCCCCGATCTGGGTGGGAGATTTGACGCCACGTTCGAAGGCTCTGCTGCGAGGTGCGCAGCGAGTCGTGGCAGTCAGGCTCGTCCGAGGATACCGCACCATATTCTGGGAGGCGGGATGCGTGTTAGCGAGTACCGCCCCCTGGAGCTGGACGCGCAAGTACACTCGGACCTATATTGGCGGCGGGCGGACGCCCGTCAGAGAGGCGACCCCCCTTCGCCAGGGGATGAAAGGGACTGGTTGCGCCAGGCGCAGGCGGTCCTACAAACCAAGTGGCGGGACCGGTTGAGAGAACCGAGCGCTGGGCGGTCGACGATCGAGGCCGTGTCTCCGCTCCTTGGTCAGTGGGTGTCGCGTGGTCACGGCGTGATCACTTTCCACTTGGCGCAGATCCTCTTGGGGCACGGGTACTTCGGGAGGTATCTATGCCGGGTGGCCCGTAGGGAGCCCACTGAGGAATGCCACGAGTGTGGATCCGCCGTTGACACGGCGGAGCACACGTTTGCGGTGTGCCCCAGTTGGGATAGACAGAGATCTGCCCTAGTGGCCGTATTAGGGTCGACCGACCTGTCTTTGCCCACCGTCTTGAGAGCGATGGTGGGGCGGAGGGAGTGTTGGACTGCGGTGGCCTCTTTTAGCGACGAGGTGATGTCGTTGAAAGAGGCCGCGGAGCGGCGTCGGGATGCGGATCCCGCCGCCCACGCCCTCCGTCGTAGGCGTCCGGGGAGACGACGTGCGGCTCACGACCGCCGTCTTCTCCCTTAGCACTAGCCTCTGGGACGGCGGACCGCGGAGGCCGTCGTCCCACATAGCGAGGCTCCGAAGGTTGTCGGGCGGCGCGCCTTCGCGCTGCCCCATAGGCAGCTCAATCCTTAGGATCAAGGTAGGGGCCCCTCACGGGGCCATTGTGACAGTGCGTAGGATGGCGGGTCGTTTTTAGCCGGTAAGAGTCCGGGACGTCCGCGGCGTTCCGGTATCCTATGAGGATTTTTTCCCCGTCTAACAAATAAAAACAAAAGGTCTCGGGAACAATGCCAGAATGCCCCTCAAACTAAAGGCGAAACTTTATAAGACGATCGTAAGACCTGTCATCCTGTACGCATCAGATTGCTGGGTCACCAAAAAGGAGAATGAAAGAAATTAGCATGCAGCGGAGATGCGAATGTTGAGATGGAAGATTAGGAATGAGTATATTAGAGGAAGTGTGAAAGTAGCACCAGTGAACGAGAAGTTAAGAAATGGAAGGCTATCTTGGTATGGACATGTCATGAGAAGGCCATGTATGCAAGAGGGTCCTAAATAAGATGGTAAGCGGCAGGGCCGGGAGAGGGAGACCAAAAAAAAGTGTGGATGACCTGTGTGAAAGAGGATATGTGTGTAAGGGGTGTAAATGTAGAAATGACAGCGGATAGAGTGAAGTGGCGAAAGGAAACATGCTCTGCCGACCCCACTAGTGGGATAAGGGCAAGTAAATGATGATTTTAATAAGACATACAGACGCTTGTTTTATTATTATAAATTATATGTTACACAATTGTCTAATAGTGTAATATGTTTTTGAGACGATGTAACAATTACTTTTCTTATAATAATGTCGTGATATCTTATGTGATAACATCTTCCGATCACGGATCACGTTCAGGTCAATCTTTATAAGATACCGTTCACTGACAGATGTAAACAGCTTCAAACTGGTATGATAAGGTATCACGAAATATAGCTGAAGTTTCGTAATCATATAGAGAACTGCTGTAAAAAAGCGTACAGGAATTTGGGGTTCATGCTTCGTACAGTTAAAGGCTTTACGAATATAAATGTTATAAGGGTATTATACAACGCAATAGTAAGAAGCCATTTAGAAGGAAATGCAGTCATTTGGTCTCCGCATGAAACTAAGTATAGCCTCATGTTGGAGAAAGTACAAAATAAATTTACTAGAAACCTTTATAAGACCTTATTTGGGGTGTATCCATATTATCCGTTAATGTATCCGAGCCTATTCGTCTTAGGTATGGTCGGGTACAATGAACTCAGAGTTAGGAGGGAACTAGCACTAGTCATATATATGTTAAGGATAATTACATGTAAAATTCACAATGCCGACTTACTAGGGCACGTGCAATTTTATATTCCGGATAAGTATGTTTGGCGAAGACGACGACCGCCGTTGTTGCTGGTACCTCGCGGTCGCACCAACTTACTTAACAAGGCACCATTGACGCGTGCGCTTTGTATTATTAACTCTATTGCTACTGAATCTGATATTTTTCATTGTTCTCTGAGTGAGCTCACAAAGGTAGCTTTAAATATTATATGCTATAGGATTAATAATAGGATAAATCTTTAGATAATAAGATAGAATAAGTTTTTCACTATTGTATTAGGATTACCTGTGATGATAGTGATTAAAAAATAAATAAATAAATAAATAAA
>JACTOM010000881.1:533148-551766 GCA_015832385.1 Elymnias hypermnestra | reverse complement strand
CAAGCATTGAAGTCTCTCTATGAGGGTTCTAGTGCCTGTGTCAGAATAAACGGAGCGTACACGGAGTGGTTTCCTGTCGAAAGAGGTGTTCGACAGGGATGTGTTGCGTCACCATGGCTGTTCAACCTTTTCATGGATAAATGTTTGACAGATTTAAAAGAATGTATGTATGGGTTAAGAATGAATGAATTACTCATCAAATGTTTACTCTACGCTGATGATCAAGTAATACTTGCGTCATCCGCTAACGAGCTTCAGGAGATGCTAAATATTATGAATGAAGCTTTGAAAGGGAAAGGAATGAAAGTGAATGTAAACAAAACGAAAGTTATGCTTTTTGAACGAGATGAATCTATGATGAATGGCAATATTAAGTGGAAGAGGTGAAAGAATTTGTATACTTGGGATCTAAATTTACAAAAGATGGAACATGTGAAAGTGGAAAGGAGACCATGGAACATGGAAAGGAGAGTGAATGCAGGGAATATGGTAAATGGTGCTCTGCACGCCTTTATGAATAGATGTTGTCTCAAAGGGCCTCAAAGGGAAAGGTATGCTTAGATGGTTTGGGCATGTAGAGAGAATGAATGAAAGGAGACTGACAAAAAGGATTTATGAGTCAAGAGTGAATGCGAAAGTTGGAAGGGGAAGACCGAGGCGAACGTTCCTGGACCAAATCCAGGACATTTTAAATAAGGGCCAGATCAAGGGTACATGAGAATGAAAGAAGCGAAGGAGATATGCAAGGATCGTGGCAAGTGGAAGGACCTGGTCTCTGCCTATCCCTATGGGAATGAGGCGTGATGCTATGTATGTTTGTATGTATGTATAAAAACGCTTGGCTTTGAATCAAATTTCATATGTCAGATTATAAATTTCAGATTGACAAAAATATATTGTAGTAACTGTGACATTTATCCAAACTAATATTATAAAGAGGAATGTACTTACTGTGACACAAAAAAATGTGTACAATATTACAGAACGTATTTATTTTATAGACACACCAACAGTCTATTAATAAAAGTAGCTCCTTTTACAAGTGTATACAACAATTTTAATCAGTAAGCATTATTTAGACATTATTGAATGTAAATTAATCTGTATATAATAAAATGTAAGCCTTAATCAAAATAAAAAATGAGTTACTTTATATAGTATTGGACGAAATGGAAATTATTGTACGTATTGGCTAGCCAGTTTAAGGGGGAAAATTTGCCTAAGTTTGATTTAATATTTGATAGTCAGTACAGTCTAGTGTTGTGAATAATTATGTGAAAGGTCATTAAGTCAGCGACTAGTCTACGCTTTTCTAATGTATTAAAGTCTACAAAAAATACGCGATACCATATATCCAACTGCTCTAGTTATTGTACATGCCTCTGTACTAATCCTTAAATATTAAAGACCGTTTCAATACCAGTAAAATACTTTTTAAATGATTAAAATCTGACATTGCATTGAAAAGATCTAATGATATTAAAAATTTCAATCTAAAGAAAATATTATTTTCATATGAATGTATGTTTATATATCTATATATGTGTTATATATGTCGGAGTGAAATTGTCTGTGGAAGAGTGTTATAGTTTGTGGAACGCTGGCGCCATCTGTCTATCGCATGGGAAAGAGTCAATAGTGACAATCTGGCGCATCATAGCTATTATTATTAATGAGTTTGTGTAAATTAATATCAGGAACATTAAGTGATTGAACATTATTATCTGAGTTAATTAATAAAGTGCTTGATTGCACCAACTCCCACAGTAAGAAAAATTGAATAATGGATGCCATTAATGACGATTTCGGCGGAGAACCCTATGCCCATGCTTCTTTCCTCTCTCTATTATCTCCGAAATATATAATACATTTAAATTACTTAAGTACATATTAACATCTAGGTACATGTATGTCTATCTTTTAATAATTTTTGCACCAAGCCATATGTTATCTTTAAGTCCTAGTCTGTAAGGTTCCCTGGAAGAGATCACTTGAAATGATAAGGCCGCCATTGCACATTAATGTTTTTGTATCATATGTTACATTTAATATTAGAGGAAGTGTGAAAATAGCACCAGTGACCGGGAAGTTAAGGAGTGGAAAGCTATCCTGGTATGGACATGTCATGAGATGCAAGGGGGCCCTAAATATGACGGTAAGCGGCTGGGCCGAGAGGGCGACCAAAAAAATTGTGAAAGAGGATATGTGTGTAAGGGGTGTGAATGAAGAAATGACAGCGTATAAAGAGAAGTAGCGAAAGGAAACATGCTGTGCCGACCCCACCTAGTGGGACAAGGGCAAAAAATGATTTTGTCAGATTTAATTTTTGTGCAATAAAGTATTTTGTGTGTGTGTGTATTGTGTATCCAGAGCGACGTGTACAGAGAAGTTCTGACACAATAAAGTATTTCAAATAAATCTCTTCTCTAATATTATAGAAGATAGGTTTGCATTTTGCCGCCGATAGATAGATGGCGCCAGCGTTCCACAGACTATTGCACACAGATCAGCGATCCACAGACCATTGCACTCCAACATATATAGAAAAAGGTATGAATAACGACTATGATACTTTTTCCGGGACGAGTTGCTAAAGGCTGCAGCTGAAAATCGGCGCCATGTGTCATATTTATGGCACATGGCATAAGCCGAGCTGTTTTGCCTTTTCGGGGCTATTAGGGGGTTGCACAGCTTTTATACTGTTGTTAGTATATATCGCTCCGAATACAGTTTTCTATCTAATAATCTAGTACGTGTGACGTAATAAAAATATTTTCGTGCGCTCAAATAGCAAACACTGTCTAAACCTTACAAGATAAATGAAATTAATGTTCTATGGAATGGTGTATCTTAAAAAGATCTATTGTTTTTTTTATATATTACAAACATGTTTGTTATTTACCAAGCTATTTTATACAACACAGTATTATTCGTTATTCAATTAGACACATTACATAAGTACATTTCATTTAAATGGATATCTTTATGTAGTTTATTTAAGATTTATTTATTTATTAGGAAGCCAACGTTGTATACAATATAAAATGTAACTTAACATAATATTAATTGACAATGTCTATATTGTATACCCATCTTACTCACACTGAAAACTATACATAAAATAATAAATATTTATGAAATTAAATCTATAGTTACAAATGAACAACACTACAATATTCAACCAAATGGAAAGCCAATATTTTATTATTTTCTTTTTAAATGATTTGGCAGAGTCATTAAATATATGTCGGAGAATAAGAGAGAACGGAGAAGAATCAAGCACAGGGGCATAGGGTTCTCCGCCGACATCGTCATTAATTGGATCCATTATTTAATTTCTTATTCTGTGGGCGTTCGTGGGTAATGTCGGTGCAATCAAACACTTTGTCAATTAACCCGGATTATAATGTTCAATCATGTAATATTCCCGATATCAATTTACACAAACTCATTAATATTAATAGCTAGGAACACGACAGTTTCAATAGTCGACCACTCCGGTCGACTGCCACTCGAGAACTGCCGAGAGACGGGCCGGACTGCTACTTATTGACTCTGTCCACGCCGATAGATGGCGCCAGCGTTCCACAGACATCTGGCCTCCGACATATATAAAGCTTAGCTTTTTTAAATATGTTATTATATTATATGAAACCACTATTCTATTAAGCGGAGCAGTTTTACCTTAATTAGTTCTAGCAAATCTTGGCCTAAAAGTTTGCCTATTATTAATGTGAGATCTAGCGTTGTAATTTGGTACAGCAAGTCTAACCCTACTTAAAAGTTCTGAGCTATCAACGTCAAAATTAACAATTTTTTGTAAGAAACAAAGGTCCATTAAATCTCTACGGTTAGAAAGTGAGGTTGTTTTATAAAATTTTAAAAGATCGTGATAAAAACGAATATCCTTTAATATTTTGTCCTTATAAGCTAAGTGTCGTAAAAATTTCTTTTGTACTCTTTCTATTAGAGATAATATAAGATATTAGAGATATAATAAATAGACACTACTCTTATCCACCACTAACTCTGCTTTACCACTAACCTTCTTCTGTATCTCTGCGTCTATGTCCTGCCTCTTCTTGACGTCATCATCTTCTTTCTTCTTTTCGTCGTCCTTTTTGGTTTCTTCCGCTTTGGGATTTTTGCTTAGGCTCTTGTAAACGGGCATTTTTCCTGCGGACAATTAATTTAATGATATAATTAGATTTCAAGTTCGTCTGTCTGTTGGCGATTAACTAAAAAACTAATGAAGGTATTTTAATGCGATTACCAGCAATAAGAGTGGTTCTTGAGGAAGGTTTATGTATATCATTTGTGGAGGTTTTGTTATGAATTGTTTAACGTAAAGGGCGTGAAAACGGAGTACACGCGTCAGAAGTGAAACTTCTTTGACAAACTAATTTTTGAGGCTTGTTTATATTTATACAAACGTAAAACGTTAGATTTCCGAGACTTAGAAGGAAGGTAAGTAGCAGCCCATTGCTGGGCACAGGCCTCCTCACTCGGACGAGAGAGGGTTTTTAGAGCATAAACCCACCACGCTGCTCCACTGCTGATTGGCAGGCATACGATAGTACACAAGTGTACTCTCTATTCCTTCACTCTCATAGTTCGATGTGACGGAAATCCTGACACGACCGGAGAGAGAACTGGCGCAGGACCGACGGCTTAATGTGCTCTCCTAGGCACGGAGGTGGATCACACCGCCAGCTTCCCAACTTCGGCTAATAAAATCTTAATAGAAAACTCAATATTGATTTTTGAAATGGCCCGACCCGGGACTGGTCCCCAGTACCTCGTGTCGGTAGTCGAACATGCTAATCACTAAACCAATGAGGCAGTTAGAACGAAGATATGTTAGGAATTATTTTATAGAAATCACAAATGATGAATTGTAAATTAAAACACCAAATGTTATTGGTAAATATCAAAACTATCTAACCTTCATACGAATTTGCATAGAAAAAAACTGTGCACATCTTCGTGACGCTAATCATGCGTTTCATCCATAAACATTTTACCATCATGATACTTTAATTGTTTATATACAATTAAGGATAGACAAAATTAATGAAAGTCGGTTAAAAAAAGAAGGAGGTTATCATGTTTGTTACCTCATGATTTTCAACAGTATGAACCGATCCTGATGATTCTTTTTTTATATGCAAGGTGGTGGCCTCCCGTAAGTCCCATGTTTTTTGTTCCAATTCTGATGATGGCATCCATGAGAAAACCGGATGGGTCTTAAATAGCATTAAGCATGTGCGCGACAAGTCAACGAATAACTCAAGATCACGTTTTTTTGAAGTCGGTTAAAAAATCCGCGATGGCATATATCTTTTAAGAAAATGCCCCCTAATTGCAATGTCTTGCGCTTGACTGCCATCTCACCTGATGTTAAGTGATGGTACAGTCTAAGATGAAAGCGTGCTAATCTGGAAATAAGTGATTTACCTCTTAGAGCATCGTACCAGATTAACGGATTTCTCCATATCTGACACAGCTAGTTTGCCTATCATATTATATATGATACATAGATGACATAGAGTAACTACTGAGTTTCTTGTCGGTATCTTCTCGGTTGTCATTGTTAGATAGGTCAACGGAGTGACTTAACGGTCCAAAAGAGCTTATTAAGTTACTTGAATAAAGAATACTTTGATATTAAATTGAACGAAAGTGAAGGGGAAATTCAAAGAGTGGTTTAAAAAATATAGTATAGCGAGTGATGATAAAGTCTGGGTAGTGTTTTTTTTTTTACATAAAACTCACCAATGAACGGCATCTTGCGTATATCGACTTTCTTGGAGTCGGACTGTGTAGGGCTTCTGCGTTCGTCGCGTCTGTCGTCTCTGCGCTCGTCGCGGCGTCGCGATTCGTCGCGATTGTCGCGGGAACGGTCGCGGTCTCGCGGTCTACTTGATCGCTCTCGGGGTCTGTTGTCTCGCGAGCGACTGTCCCTAGTGTCGCGTGAGCGACTATCGCGTTTGTCCCGTGCGTGACTACCGCGATCTCGGCCGCGACTGTCGCGCCTGTCTCGATTGCGACTGTCGCGAGCTCTGTTGTCGCGATCGTCCCGATTTCGGCTCTCGCCGTCGCTTCGCTCTCTGTCAAACATCACAACGTCGATTGCGATAATAATTGACCTATGCCATATTAAAACATACAAGCTTTCGGAGTTATCGCGTTATTGTAGTAAAGAGGCATTATATTATATCTAATTTCAAACAGATGTATGTCATTCGTGTATAAGTTGCCACGTATCGCGTGTTACATTACAGCGGAGTTGGGGCACAGTGAACAGCTCGGGAGAGCAGCCAAGGCCAATATTTGGGCGCGCATGGTTCGCATAACGAAACTATGTTTTTTCAATTGTTTATTTATCAAATTTAACGATGTTAATTAGAAAATTGAGAAGATAGCCTAATCTTTTCTTTTATTTTAATGAAGTTAACATACATTTTTAGCATGATCACTGTATATTAAAAAGTATGTGATATGTTTTTTTTTGAGAACTATATGTTGTACCTTTCGCACAGATCAATGACGCTGCCCTCATCCCGGCGCAATTCCACCTCCGTATCCTGCATCCTGGAGACCAGGGGGATAGGTTTACTATTTATATGTTATTAGAAAAAAATTTAAATATGAAACCTTATTAGCTTCAGAAAATGGTTGAGTGTATATTTTTTGACATTTTTTTTTATAACAATGTGTACTTTAAATGTTTAAATAAATTTAAAAAATTATTTTGTTTTTTAACAAAACCAAAATGGTTTGAGTCTCTTTTAAATCGCCAATAATTTGTCCTGTTGGTAGATAATTTACCACCAGTTTTGGAACCGTTAAGAAACTCAGTAGTGACTCTTATATGATATTATACGGTATTGTTACCTGCTTTTTATGTTGTCGAGCAGTTTACGATCGCTTTCGTTCAGTTTGTCCATCTGTATGCTGGACATCCATTCAGTCAGTTTGTCAGATTTACTCTTTTTACCTAAAAAAAAGTTAACACATATTTTTGGAATTGCATTTTAATATGGTGAATAAACTAATCCTCATCAAAAAATTGTCAGTGTTTTGATGAATGTCAATGGTATTTTTATAGTGCGTACTGGAAATGATGAACGACTCGTTATTTCAAAATATTTGAATACAAAACGAGTCTTTATACAATATGTACTGATAGTTATTGTATAAATATTACTGTCAGTAAAGATTTCTATAACAAAACAAAAAACTCTTTGAAAAGTTTGTTTTTTATTAACTTTTATGTTTTTAATGCATTTTATTTATTTATACTTTATTGTACACCACACAAAATAATTATACATTAGGAAGGAAACTTAAACTATGTATATTAATGACTGACAAAAGGCGGTCTTATCGCTTTAAAGGGATTTCTTCCAGACAGCCTTAAGGAAGAATAAGAGAGAAAGGAGAAGCATGAAGCAGAGGGGCGTAGGGTTCTCTGCTGACATCGTCATCAATGGCATCCATAATTTCCATACTGTGGGCGTTTGATGGGTAATGTTGGTGCAATCAAACACTTTACTAATTAACTCAGATTATAATGTTCAATCACTCAATGTTCCCGATATCAATTTACACAAACTCATTAATAATAATAGCTAGGAACGCGACAGTTTCAAAACTCGACCTCACCGACGGGCCTTCACCCGAGAACTACCAAGAGACGCGCGCCGGATCGTCACTCTACCCCACACCGATAGACAGATGGAATTATTAGATTAATTATGAAGATTATAGAATTATGTACTTTTCTTTTTTTTATGCCCAAATAAATAAAGTTAAGTTATTTATTTTAGTCAGCTTCTCAACATAATAGAGTTGTCTGGAAGAGATTGCTTGTAGCAATAAGACCGCCTTTGCACGCTCAAATCATAGCAATAAGTCTCTTAGTTTATGTCTTTTTATTTTTATCTTGTGTGCAATAAAGTGTTTCCTGTGTTATTACCAATCACCCTGTATACAAAAACCATGTTCATCTTATACATATAGTACTAGATATAAGATACTAACTTTTCTTTTTCTTTTTAGGCTCACTGTCGGAAGCGCTAGAGCTGGAAGAGCTGCTGCTGCTACTGCTGCTCTTCTTTCGCTTATTTTTTCTCTTTTTCTCTCTCTTCTTCTTGGCATCAGCTGACGGGGGAGGGCTATCAATCTTGCGTTTAGTGTGGAATCCATCCTGGATATACAAATATGTAATACTACTATTAAAAAATGTTAAAAACCATTTAAAGCTGTTTAATTGCAATACACAGATTGAACTGTTGATTGCAGTAGCTTATAAGCGGTATATAAATGATATAAACATCAGCGACTGACAACCGTACTATAGTGTACGAGCAAATCTCTTATCGGGCTGTCTTACTTTAGTTGTCATACCTATCATCTACATGTGTCTCTCTTTGTATTTGACTACCATCTAATAGTAATTCGATAAGAATCTAATTAAATTTATAAAACAATCAATATGAGATAAACTTAAGTCTCTTAGTTTGTACGTCTTTTTATTTTTATCTTGTGTGCAATAAAGTGTTCTCTCTCTCTCTAATTAAATACTTTCATATATTGGTTGTTTGTGTGTCTGCATGTTATTATTTTTATACCTTGTTGAAGGTAATGGTGTGCGCAGTATATTGCGGCTTATCGTGCTGCTTTCCGGCTGCACGTGCTTTTTCAAAGGCACGCTGTCTGTCGGACATCCAATCTGTCTCCCAGTGAGGATTCTGCTCCACAAAATTCTGCAAACACACCAACACTTTCATTCATCACCTTCCTTCTCTTGGACCTTTAAGTTTATATTAAGACTAATATTAAGTGCTAATGTAATAAATAAATAAAAATTTATATCAATTATCCCTTAAAAGGGTAAAGTAAGTAGCAGCCCATTAACGTCCCACTGCTGGGCACAGGCCTCCTCACTCCAAGGAGCGAGGGTTTTTAGAGCATAGACCCACCACGCTGCTCCACTGCGGATTGGCAGGCATAGTACACAAGTGCACTCTCTATTCCTTCACTCTCATAGTCCGATGTGACGGGAATCCGACACGACCGGAGAGAGATCAGGCGCAGGACCGACGGCTTAACGTGCTCTCCGAGGCACGGGGGTGGATCACACCGCCAACTTCCCAACTTCGGGCAAATATTGAGAAAATCTTAATAGAAAACTCAATATTGATTTTTGAATTGGCCCGACCCGGGACTCGAACCCAGGACCTCATGTCTGTAGTCAAACATGCTAACCACTAGACCAATGAGGCAGTTGTTAAAAGGGTAATTGATAACAATTTTTACAACAACAAAAAGCTAAATTTACTCATTCAAATAAAATCAACAATTATATTATGTTAACGTTATTTTATATCAGTTACCCCCTAAAGGGATAATTTTACAAAACTTATTAAAAGAACTGAAGTTAACTTTTTTAACTATATTGCAATATGAACTAATCTTTATATTCTTTTAACTTTAACTGATTCGGTTACCTTTTGTATTTTTAATAATTACACCAGACTAAAATTACTGATTATAGAAAATAAAATAAGGTTTGCAATAAAAAAAAATGTACAATTAACTTGGACAAAAAGTTTTTTTTGCCTTGTCCTGAGAAGGGCCCACAATAGTTTTCTTTTAATAAAGGATTTGAATTTATTAAATGACATCTCTAGAAGTAAGCTTTGTTTATATATTAACTTCATTTTAAATTTAAATTTTATACGTATTGGTATTTTTAATTCAATATTAAGTGACCCTTTGAGTTATTTGACTTTTAAATTATACACTTTTATTAATTATTCTCTCAAAGTATATTAATTTTGTTTGTAATTATATCAATATTTCATTATATAGTTCAGTTTTAGTGTGTTATTGAATAAGTCTACTTGGGCTCCACTTGTATTATTACAACCCCTTTAAAAAGAATAGAGTAAAATAATAGTACTTACTTCTAGAAACAAAAACCATAGACAGAGAGTAAAACAATACTCATAGACAAGAAATAAAAGCAAGAAGTTAAAACATTCTATCAGCTAATATGACTTTGATTTGGCTTCTTAAATAATGACAAACTGCAGTTACATAGCTTTTTTTATTTCATTTGATTAAATGCGAGATTTCTACAGCTGAAATATAGTGAAGTAAACTCTCACCGTGTAATTCTTGGAGTGTGTGAGGGACTTGAGATGCGCCGAGGCACAATGCAGGTCCCCAATGAACTGGTCACAGAGCTTGCAGTACCAAGCCGTGGACGGCACGAAGAACTGAAGCCCTAAACATTCATATGACCAATTCAAAATTAACCCATAACAATATATATGATCCTACGCAAAAGTGTAAAATGTCCATACCTCTGATGGGGGTCCGTTTGGTGGGGGCAGATGGATAACTGGGGAAGCCTTCGTTAACCCCCGTCACCGTGTGCCATGGTGCCTCCATATGCTGGGCTGCCATCCTGGACCGATACAGGGTACATTACCCAAAGATAAATCTATTGTGAAATATGCTTTGAGGCAAGTGGGGCATCATCACCCAAAGATAACATTATTGTTAAATATGCTGTCACGATTAATTTAATATGTGATATAAATGATTGCTGATGTAACCTGATCGTAAGTGATTATAAAGTGACAAATAACCTAGTAAATGGTCATTTACATTTTTTTGCTTTGCGGCCTGTCTTTGCTGGTAGGGCGCTAACTAGACACGACCAGCCCAGACCTGGACCAGTTACAATTTACATTTTCATTAATTTAACAAGGAACGAGACTGTTAAATATAAAAGCAGTGTTAGGTAAAAATTTGACTAACTTGTGATGTGCGGGCGAATGCAGGTGGTTGAGGTAGTCCTTGGCTGTGGGTGGGAACTCGTTGCACACTCGGCACCAGTGCATCTCAGGGTCGTAGTACACGTAGTTGAACTTCTTACCCGACGGCGACCTACGGATACGATACTACCAACAACTGGACAAGACCCTTTTAGTTAAATACCCTCTTTTGAAAACAAAAATGTTGTGTAGCTGTGTTATTGACACGACCGTTTGTTTTACGTAAATACGTCTCATAATGTGTTACAGTCCTTAGCGTAAGAGTTTATTTGATCTTTTAGCTATCCAGCGGTGTAATTGAATTACTACAACACCAAACTGTATCCCTCAGTTATATTATCATTGGTTTTCTTGAATTGCCTTCCTTTGGATGCGATTTTAAAGACGTATTCACGTCAAAAGGGCCAGGTACAACATCTTAACTTCCCAAAACCGAACACAGGCATAAATAAGAAGGTATAGTCACACCCACCACGCTGCTCCAATGTGGTTTTGCACAATTCACTCAGGATTGTTCCAAAGATATGCAGATATAATCACAAATAAGGCTGGATGATAACTGCATTAACATGAAAAGCAAGCTCAGATTTAAACGCATGTCTTAAACGCGTATCTGAATTTTTATTGCGAGATTTAGTTTGTTACTAATAAGTGTTTATTGGACTATTAAAAAAACAAGCTAGTTGTTCATCCATATTATTCTCTCTAAAAATAAAAATGGCATTTTTTTAACAACAGAAATGTGAAAATATTATTTTACACTACTCAATATTCTCAAGCTACGTAACTCATAGAAATAGTAGTTTACAACCAGATAGTTCCGGTGATAACCAGATCTATCTGGTTATCACCGGAACTATCTGGTTATCCTAATGAGATCAAATTAAATACGAAACAATAACAACCAATCTTTTAATAAGAAGGGTAATAAAACAACACTCGGCATTTTTTTTCCTTTTATTTTTCAAAGCGAGAGATACAATAAGAAATAAAAACTGACGAATCAAGTGGGCGCGAGAGAAACGTATTTGTACACGAGGACCGTTGGATTATTACAAATCTGTTAAATTCAATGAAATAAGTAAAAGAACATAACAATAACTATTTACTAAAGTATCCAAATGTAACATGAATTGACAAAGCTGATAAAGTCAGAACGAAAATGATCTAATTGACATTTTCCCCAAAAGATTTTATTAAAGAATTGTATTAACAAAGCTAAAATGGATTAGAGCGTGACTGATCCATGTGCCAATTTTCACTAATGATTTCATTTTTGAAACGTATAAGTTTCTTAGATTCTCTCAGCAATTGAAACCTATCACTAATTGGCAACATGGCTCTGACATCTTCATATCAAAATCACTGATAAATTATCAAAGCAATTTTTATAAACAAAGCAATAAAACTTAAGTATTCAAAAGCTTATATTATAGATATTATATATCTTCATCACAATTCCAGCCTCCTGTAGCTGATTGGTCGAGCAGTAAATCCTTTGAAAACCACCGCTTTCCAAATAAGCTAAAGCGTTATTTATAATATTGACACCTCATTATAACCTGTTCCTGCTGCGAGAAATGTATCTTACAAATGAAATTACTATTTCAATATATTACGAAGAACGCAAATATATTGATAGCAAGTCTAAACATTGATTTTCAATGCCAAATATACCTTACTTTCAAAAAATAAAAAGTAACATCCGACATTTATAAATATACATGCATAAATTCTTTCGTAAACATTAGGTTATCATCGGCAACAAACAACACTACATAAATGGCATATTGTAACTTGAAATAAACGATTTAAAGATACAAAAGTAGTAGAAAAGTAGAAATACAAAAATTTAAGTAAATATTAAAACTTGTTATATGACTTGGACACGCCCACAGCGTTTACTTCTTGAATAGCGAACGTTTGCCAGCCGCATTCGTGATATGCGTACTCGTATATATAGACCGTTTTGACGGCAAAGGTGTACAACAAGTGCACCGCCTCACGGAGCACATCCTTGAAAATATCTACCACACCGGTAGAGGTCCTACCGGTGTAATCTTCCTCGATGTGGCGAAAGCCTTTGATAAGGTGTGGCATGCCGGCTTGACCTACAAGCTGGACTAACTCCAAGTGCCAGATAGACCAGTATACTAATACGAGACTATCTCTCCAACCGTTCCTTAAGATATCGCGTCGAGGGCACTCTGTCCTCGGCGCGCCCTCTCAGAGCAGGAGTCCTCCAGGGATCGGTGCTCTCACCACTCCTATACACGCTGTATACCTGTGACTTCCCAAGCACAGAGCGAGTACATTTTGCCACCTCACAAGATACCAAGCTGATCACCTCGAGACTCCAAAAAGCGGCCAATCGCATCGCCGAATGATTACGCAAATGGCGAATCGAGGTGAACCCTGAGAAAAGTGTAGCAGTGCTTATCACAGGAGTTAAGCAGATTTGGAATCATAAACTGCCAAACATTAAGCTTTGCGACATTGACATCCCATGGGGTAAAAAAGCTTTATATATGGGAGTTACCCTGGATAAGACCATGCATTTTAGTAAGCACATTCGCAATGTTCGTGGCAGAGCCGCGTTTCATACGCCAGCGTCATATTTGCACGCGTACCAGAGCGCAGAATGGCCTGCAGACGCCTCGAATTAAATTCATGAGGATGGCCACGGGATGCCCCTGGTACGTCCGAAACGTAGATCTACATAGGGATTTAGAACTCCCCACGATAAGGAGTCATTTCAAAGAGCTCTCCATAAATTATTTCGAGAGAGCCATTAATCATAGGAACCCACTAGTGGTTAACGCGTCCTCTTATAGGATGCGTCTCAACGTTCCACCTAGGAAGTGACGGCCTATATATGTCCTTAACGATCCGACCCGATAACAATCGACAATCTACTATACCAGGTAACAGACAGACATACAAACGCTACACAGCGACTCCGCCGGAGGAGTTGAGGTCCCCGTTTCCAGACGTCACCCGGACGTGGATTCAACCCACGCACCCGGGGGCGCTTCTAATTTTTAGTCCATTTCAGGTATTAATGTGATAGCGTCGTTCCAAGCCGAGGCTCGGTCTCGTAGGAGACGCCCTTGGAGCGGCGTTTCCCCGGAAAGTGAGCCCTTTTCAGGGCTCGCAAACCAATAGTGGCGGCCTCCCTAAGAGCCCGTCCTCCTTCCGGTTACGCTATAAAAGCCAGTAGGGCTAACAGCTAAACAAATTCCAAACATAAAAATTGACGGCAAAATTCAATTTCTGGAGTTCCATAGCTAATTCTGTACATCCTAACAAACTATTACTTAACTGTTACAATACCTAAATACGAAAATAAATTGAACTGAAAATATATGGCACTTATACAGTTTTGTTTGTTAGCCGACGATCTCTATAATGAAAGAAAAATATTCAAGCATAATAATAAACATCGAAATTTTTGGATTAATAGCGACCAAACGACATTTACACGCCAACTGTTGGGCGTTTAATGGGTAAGTTAATGACAAGCGATGTAATAAAATGTACCTGGACTTCCTCTTCGAGCTCCGTTCCGCGGATTCCTCTGTTTCCACTAGTTCCGGGGCCTGTTCCCCGATGATGCCGTTAAGCATGTCCACCACGTTGTTGATGGTCTTCAGTTTGTTCTGAATCTCCAACTATGCAAAGGCAAGGCAAAGTGACGGGAGGTTTGAGGACCTACTTACTTAAGTGTAAAAGCACAAGGGTTTGAAAGCGGACATCGATGTCACAACTAAAGAAAAAATGGAGCTAATAACTCCACACATGTGAAACATAGAAAAAAATGCGCGGTTTTAAAAAACCACGATGCCAGTGAAACCTTTTTAAATTTACGAATGGTATTGGATGCTGTGCCGGTAGCCTTTCGCTTTAGGCACAATCCGTAGCCGGTTGTAAATCGACATGCGATAGATGATTGAAAAAATTAAAGGTGATGGCAAAAAAAAGTTTCACTTTAAAACAATTTCAGTGTGTTTATTCTGTCAAACCTGTAACTTGGTGTTCTCCTTCAGGAACCTCTTGGTGTCGGGGCTGGGTGATCGTTTGGCGTCGCCACGCAACTCGTTCCGTTGATCCTTTAACGTGTCCAACTCCTTTTTCAATATAGCAGTTTTCTTTATGTAATCCTCTCTTTGTTTGGATAGTGCGGCCTTTTGGTGGCGCATTTCGGTCTCTATGGCCGCTGCGAGGGAAAACTACTGTCAGTCATCATATGATCCAATTGCAAAAGAGATATATAAAAACAATTCAAAAAATTTCGCTTTTTGAAGTGAGTTTCATACGCACGCTTGTCTTGGGTAGTAAGCTGATGTATGGGGGACGAGAACGTTACGAAATCTGTGGTCGGGAAACCCGAACGGCTGGCAAACCTTAAAAACTAAACTAAACGCGACGCCCCACAGAAGTGATAACTTAAACTAGTCTAAGTTTCAACTATTTATTATTGGAATTGTTTAACTTGAGAAAAGCTTTGGTTATTATATAAATTTTATGTATATTTTACCTAGTGTCCGTTAAGAGATAAGACCGCCTTTGCATGCTGTGGTTCCTAAACTAACATTTAAGTTTCCTGTAATTTTTCCTGTCGTTTGTGCAATAATGTATTTATCTATCTAGCTAGTGATAAGCCCGCCTATTGCAGGCTTTTGTATATATTTACTGTTTATTCGTTTTACGTGTTACTTATTTAATTTAAAAGTAAAGTGTTTATTTATCTATGTTAATAAGATAATGTAAGTTTTAAGTTATATGGTCACTGTCAACGGTATATGTCTATCGCACACTACGGCTAGCGCTGTTAGCGCTTGGTTAGAGTGAGAAAGGATGAGCCTGTCTATCGCGTGAGAGAAAGGGAAGCACTGGCGGTGTAATGTTACGTAACAAAGGGGCTTACCGTCCTATAAGAAGTTTATCACTTCAATAAAAATAAATATTTATACACAATATGTGTACCTAACTATATACGAGGTGTGTTCAAAAAGTATCGCGAATTTTGAATTTTCGCGGGTTACGTATATTCGAATTTCGAATTTTTTGTGGCGTTATGTTGGTACTCATGTCTCTCACTTATGCCGACAAGCTCGGCCATTTTGAATGTTCATTTAATTGTTGACAGCTGCTTTGCTTGCACGTGTTTTGGATCGTCTTCGATTTTTACCTATTCAAAAAAATGGATCAAAGAACCTGTATCAAATTTTGTGTGAAAAACGAAATTAAGTGCGCGGATGCATTCCGAATGTTGACTGTGGCATACGGAGAAGCTACCTTGGACCGAAGCAACGTTTATCGGTGGTACAAAATGTTCTCAGAAGGCCGAGAAGATGTGAACGACGAAGAGCGTGCCGGACGCCCGAGCACTTCAACAACAGACGAAAAAATTAATGAAGTGGAGAAAATGGTATTGGCCAATCGTCGAATCACCGTTAGAGAAGTTGCTGAGGACCTAAACATATCGATTGGCTCGTGCCATTCGATTTTTATCAATGATTTGGGCATGAGACGGGTCGCCGCGAAATTCGTACCAAAATTGCTCAATTGTGACCAAAAACAGCATCGCATGAACATTGCTAATGAGATGTTAAACTCTGTCCGCGACGACCCAAATTTGCTCCAGAGGGTCATAACTGGTGACGAATCGTGGGTTTATGGTTATGACGTGGAAACCAAAGCTCAATCATCTCAATGGAAGCTGCCGCACGAACCAAGACCGAAAAAAGCGCGCCAAGTTCGATCGAATGTGAAAGTTTTGCTGACAGTTTTCTTTGATTGCAGGGGCGTGGTGCATCATGAGTTCTTGCCACAGGGAAGAACGGTCAATAAGGAATATTACCTGCAAGTTATGCGCAATTTGCGCGAAGCAATCCGCCAGAAACGCCCGGATTTGTGGAAGAACAAAAATTGGCTTTTGCACCACGATAACGCCCCTGCTCACACATCGTTGCTTGTGCGCGACTTTTTGGCCAAAAACAACACACTAATGATGCCGCAGCCACCGTATTCCCCAGATCTGGCCCCCTGTGACTTTTTCTTGTTCCCTAAACTGAAGAGGCCCATGAAAGGACGACGTTACTCTTCTCTTGACGAGATAAAGACGGCATCGAAGGAGGAGCTGAACAAGATAAAAAAAAATGATTTTTTGAAGTGCTTCGAAGATTGGAAAAACCGTTGGCACAAGTGTATAATATCTCATGGGGATTACTTTGAAGGGGACAAAATAGATATTCATGAATAAATAAATAATTTTTGAAAAAACACAAAATTCGCGATACTTTTTGAACACACAGCGTATATGATTTACTTCAGCCATGTGGTTTAAAGCTCACTCGTGTTTTAATTATACCATGAGCATTACTCTTCAAATTTGCACAAATCAGTGAGAACATTAATGCTAAAAGGTCAGATGATGCGAGTCATGGGCGCAGCCATATTGGCCTTGCATACCCTGACGATTGCCTTTAACGTTATGCCCACTCCGTCCATTTGTAATGTGAAATGTAAAAAAAATGAGGCGATTGTAAAAAGTTTCACTATAATAAAAAAAAAAATGTCAATTCAATCCCTGTTGCATATGAATTTTAAAAAAATGCTAAAACATCTTATACCTCGTCCAATGTGACTCATCAACTCACAATAGACACCTGAAAGAAAACTGAATATCATATAAGGAAATCACATCCATATCCTGTATGATGTATACCATGAAGCGTAGCAATATTAGAAACTTTCGTCTTAAAATAGTAATTTTATTAGGAACGTAGAAAATAATCTCTTATCTTATAATCTAATAATTTAATCAATAAAGTAAAACTTGTGAATGTAAAAACAAACTTACTGATTTGCTACAAAAATTATCACATAATGAGACTGAAATCTCCTGTTGATCATGAAGTAGTTGCGTACAGGTTTTCTTTTAAAGTCAAAAGGAGGTTTCTGCCTATAATCGACGATGAAATAAAATGTAATAATGTAATGTAATTTACTTATTCATATTCTTTCTCTAATTGTTTTTAGTCAATAAACTTTGTTTGTGTTTTTGACTTATTAGTTTATTTATGAAATTGCAGAAACCAAGATTTCATTTATATTTGAGATAATTACATATAATTCAAGCTAAAATCTATAAACTTCTTATGTGGGCAAATTGCATAAACACTGAAGTTATTGAAGCAACACACACATAATATATTTTTATGTTTAACAACTGTAACCTTTAGTATATTGAATGTGGTAACAATGGTAACAAAGTTTTAGGCACATAAATTTAGAAAAGAAAGTTTATTGCGCTTTCGTAGATTTAAAAAAGGCCTATGATCGAGTGGTGAGGAATGAGCTGTGGTCATCGTTATCTACGTATGGGGTGAGCGGTTGTCTGATTCAAGCATTGAAGTCCCTCTGTGAGGGTTCTAGTGCTTGCGTCAGAATAAACGGTACGACAGGGATGTATTGCGCCACCATCGCTGTTCAACCTATTCATGGATAACTGTTTGACAGATTTAAAAGAGAGTATGTATGGGTTAAGAATGAATGAATTACTCATCAAATGTTACTTACTCTACGCTACTTGATCATCAGATCAAGTAATACTTGCGTCAGCCGCTAATGAGCTACAGGAGATGCTAAATATTATGAATGAAGCTTTGAAAGGGAAAGGAATGAAAGTGAATGTAAACAAAACGAAAGTTATGCTTTTTGAACGAGATGAATCTATGATGGATGGCAATATTTCGATAGA
>JACTOM010000881.1:476858-517467 GCA_015832385.1 Elymnias hypermnestra | reverse complement strand
AAAAACAGAATAAAATGGGACGAACTGGGGGAGGCCTATACCCAACAAGGGATCCTTATGGAATGAAAATATGTAATGTTAGTATAGATTAAGAACTCATTCATTCACACAGACACGTACATATATATGTATGTACATATAATACACACACACACACACAACACGCACACACGCAAGCATACACTCACACACACGTACTCATACATACATACATACACACACACCTACAACAGCAATGCATACTCATGTACACTTACATTAGTTATTAGTTAGGTTAAGTCTATGCATGTTTAATTTTACTTCTCTGTAGACCATAAGGAAATAAATAAAGGGCTTTATTATTATTATTATTATTTATACCCCGTGCAGTTTCTACACAGCATCGTACCGGAACACAAATCTCTTTGTTTGGCGGTACGTGTTTGCTGGTAGGGTGGTTACTAGCCACAGCCGAAGCCTCTTACCAGACCAGACTCAGACAAATTAGAAAATACAATTTTATAAGTTCGCCTAACTTTAGATCGAACTAGGGTCTCTGCATACTAATAGTATAATGAAGGTGTGGGTATAATTTATTTGTGTTTTTTATTATCAAAAACAATATTTTTAAACGCATTACGCGTTCGATAATAAAAACGGGATAAGGGTTTCTTCGAAATGCTTTTTTTATGATTACAACAAATATAAAGAAAGTAACTTTTCCAATACTGGAAATATTAAATTAAAACTCATTCATTGGGGGATTTGAAATACCCCGCTTCGGGTCGGCTGAGATAAAGGATGACTTAGAATCTAAAATTGGCGAATGTCTACAATAGGATAGGATAATAGGAATATAAAATATGGTGCGGTTTAATGAAACCACGCTGCAAGTGACACAGCAGATGCGAGATATGGACGCCGTCATATTGGCCCTGGCTGCTTTGCCAACCCTTTCACATTACCCCCAACGCTCGATAATGAAGAGCTAACAGAGCAATATATAAAAGTATGAATAGTAAACTAATATGTTATTGTAATGATGATGGTAAAAAAAATACCCGACTGAGTTTGTTGTGGGTTCTTCTCGGATCGGGGCGCGAAGGAACCCTCGTAACTTTAGATTTCAAGCCGATTTTGAGTACCATCATCAGACGTATATTAGAATCAGAATGTGGAAAAAGAAATATATATAATTTGACGATTCAAAAGTGCTGTAATATGCCTACTTGAATAAAGATATTTTTGATTTTGATTTTGATTTATATGCTTTTGTATATAAATAATCGATTTTCAAACGGGGCGGTTAAACAAGTGAGTTTGTTAATCACTGGTCTTATTTGTAAAATAATTAGCCTAACGGAATGAAGTCTCAGGCACAGGACTCTTATCCCAACGTGTAAACAATAAAAAAGTCAACACAACATATAATTGGACAATCATTTAAAATATCACAATAAAAGTAAAGTAAGTAGCAGCCCATTAACGTCCCACTGCTGGGTACAGGCCTCCCCACTCCTAGGAGCGAGGGTTAGAGCATAGACCCACCACGCTGCTCCAGTGCGGATNAAATCTTAATAGACAACTCAATATTGAGTTTTGAATTGGCCCGACCCGGGACTCGAACCCAGGACCTCATGTCTGCAGTCAAACATGCTAACCACTAGACCAATGAGGCAGCTAATATCACAATAATGAGATAAAATTTTTTCCCACTCAAGTTAAATGGAGTTGTTTATACAGCTTGTAAAGAATTAAGTTATTTTCAACGGCGTCTTATAAAAAACATAACACTCAATGGTTGGTAATCATTAAATTTTCATACGTGTCATTACTGAAATTGTTTATTTGTTTATAAAAAAATGAATATTACATTTTTATGTTTGTCCACATTGCTGTTAATCTTTACATAGTATAAAATGAAGTCGCTTCCGCTGTTTGTACCTTTATATCTTTTAAACTATTTAACTGATTTATATACAATTTTTATCAATAGATAGAGCGATTTAATAGGAAGGTTTATATATTTAAAACATACATAATATAATATAGAAAAGACGAAAAATTCTATAATTTGTAACGTGATGTCGTAGCATATTTTTGTGCGATTAAAACGCAAACGCTGTCAAAACCTTACGAGATAGATTAAATTAATGTAATGGTATATATGTCGGAGAATAAGAGAGAACGGAGAAGTATAAAGCACAAGGGCGTAGGGTTCTCCGCCGACATCGTTATTAATTGGATCCATTATTTAATTTCTTATTCTGTGGGCGTTCATAGGTAATGTTGGTGCAATCAAACACTTAATTAATTAACTCGAGTTATAATATTCAATCACTTAATGTTCCCGATATCAATTTACACAAACTCAATAACACTAATAGCTAGGAACGCGACAGCTTCAATAGTTGACCACTCCGGCTGATCGCCACTCGAGAACGGCCGAGATACACGCCGGACTGCCACTTATTGACTCTGCCCCTACGCCGATACACAGATGGCGCCAGCGTTCCACAGACTCTTGCACTCCGACATATATTTATCTCCAAAGAATAATAAATCTCTCTCCCCCGAGCTTGCTTGCTTCTGTAAGATGACAGCCTCACAAAACCCAGCGAAACCTTCTTCATCTAACGGGTAGAGAGCCAGAAGTTCGCCTATGCATTCGACTCAGATGTTTCCAAGAGAAGGTTCAAGTAAACTGGAGCAGATGGATGGCTGTACGCCTACCGCTCCTCAACACATCAAACACTGCCTCTCTCTCCCTCGAGCTTGCTTCCTTCTGTAAGATGACCGTCTCACAAAACCCAGTGAAACCCTCTTCATCTAACGGGTAGGGAGCCAAAGTTCGCCTGCCTATCGACTCGGACGATTCCAAGAGAAGGTTCAAGTAAACAGGAGCAGATGGATGGCTGTACGCCTAGCGCTCCTCAACACATCAAACACTGCCTCTCTCTCCCTTGAGCTTGCCTCTTTCTGTAAGATGACAACCTCACAATATGAGGCGAAAGCCTGCGTAAGATCGCCTCCAACTAAAAGCAAGCTGACGATTCCTACTTAGCAACAATTTGAGGCAGGTATTTGCCCAAGCCGCAGGGGCTCTAAAAAGCGATTCGTGCTTCCTGTTGAGCCAGATATCCAATTGAGGCCTGATGGATGCTTCCGTGACAATGCCCGGATCGAAAGCATACTGGTTTTCTTATTTCACTTGATTAGGATAAGTTATATTCGTAATCACATCACACGCGAAAACTTTTAGAGGAAATACACAGACAATGCTGTGAAAGGGCTCGTCGATATGTGGAATGCATAATCCATGGCGTATTGTACTCGTATTGCATTGTATTGTAGTAACGGTGCAATGCTATCGGGGTCGGCAACACGTCAATAAAAACATTAAAAAATCCAGAATATCCCTTAATTAAACCGAATTATTATCTTCTTTGCTTACACCAGCAATTAATCAACAAATCTGAAAAATGTGTTACTTTGAACGCGTTAATCTCAGAAACTACTTAGTCGATTTCAGAAATTCTTTCAGTGTTAGATAGCCTATTTATCGGAAAATCTATATGCTATATATCGTCGGGCTGAAACCAATAGAAGCTGTACACCAATAAATAATGTTTCCAAAACGTTTTTCCTTTTGAGAGCTTCCGTTACGTGTGCTACATAAACGGCAACAGTTACATTAAAAGCGTGTACAACGAAATTGTTCCTATTCAAATGTTCTAAAAAACACTCCAAGATGGTTTATGTCTATCTTTTAAGGTTAACTCACTATATCCCTTTTTATAGTTATCAAAATTGTCCCCTCTCTTCTGTGATACTAATACATTCTGTTGAGCAAATACAAATATGAAACAGCTGATGCGAGCCATGGGCGCAGTATTTTGGGTTTAGCCATATTTATTACCACAACGTGGCAAAATATGTAGCGATTTGTGACTTGATATAAAACGTGTGTGCTTTATACCATATGACTGAAGTGAAACGTCGTCCGTTCGCCTCGCCCGATCACACTTTTCGTAACGTTTTCGTCACACATTCACCAGCTTACTCTACAAGTCAAGCGCGCTTAAAGAAGTTTTACTTCAAAAACACGAATGTCCTCTATACTGACTGAGGTAATACTCTGTTCGTTCGCCTCGCCTGATCACAGTTTCCGTAACGCTCTTGTCACGCCTCAAGATGTTTTACTTTAAATACCACACAACTAAAGTAAAACGCCGTCCGTTCGCTTCGCCTGATCTCACTGTTCGTAAAGCTTTCATCACGCAAGCCCCAGCTTACTGAACAAGTCACACTTTTTGTAACGTTTTCGTCACGCAATCATCAGCTTACTCCCCAAGTTAAACGTGCCTAAAGAAGTTTTGCTTCAAAAACATCTATGTGCTTTATACCACACGACTGAAGTACTCAGTCCGTTCGCCTCGCCGATCACACTGTTCGTAACGCTCTCGTCACGCATTCGCCAGTTTACTACCCAAGGCAAGCGTGCCTAAAGAATTATATATTGCAACCGTTTATCATATTACTACGTATTACTCATGTATGTTTGTCCATTTGTTTCCCATCGTGATAATGATACAGTATTGCAGCGAAGATGCTTCTTTAATTATGCATGCGCATGCTTTATCCATCCGGGTTGTCTCTTAATTGCACNATGATGATTTTGATTTTGATTTTGATTTTGATGCCCTTACAGATATTTTTATTACCTAGCAACTATTTCTTTTTAGGTATAACTCGAAAGACCTTGTTCTGTCTATAAATAAAATAAATTATATTCAAAAACACAACGTTTGTTCTATTATTCTAATCTACTCACATTTTACCTTTTATTATCTGGTTATTATTTGAATAGTTTCGTTGTCAATCGCTGACAGTTATGTCAAACGTCATAAGGTTACATTGACAAAGTTTGTATTGTCAGAAGCACTAAGGAGGTTGCATTAAAAAGTTTATTTTGTCAAAAGCACTAAGGAGGTTACATTAGAAATGTTACTATGGTGGTTATGTTGATGTTCTACGTTTTTCTTTCATCCTTTCCCCGCAGACTAATTATTTTATTGTTACAAAATATGTCGGAGAATAAAAGAGAAAGGAGAGAAGCATAAAGCATCAATAATTCAATTTCCATACTGTGGGTTTTGGTGGGTAATGTTAGTGCAATCAAACACTTTATTAATTAACTTAGATTATAATGTTCAATCACTTAATGTTCAGTTTCAAAAGTCGACCGCACTGGCGAGCCGTCACCCGAGTACTACCGAGCGACGCGTACTTATTGACTCCGCCCCACGCCGATAGACAGTTCGCGCCAACTATTGCACTCCGACATATATAGTATTTAATCTTTTGTTATACATATAATTATTTTCTTGTTATGTTTTATATAGTCAGGAAAAGGTTCTTGTGAAAGAAAAAAATTACAAAGTTACGTAGAACATAAGAAATTTTAAGAAAACTCAACCACTATGTAACTTTTCTACTTTTTATTTATTTATACACTCTTTCTACGATGACAACATACAATAAAGTTAAATATAAGAAGTAGGCAATAAAATGAACACACACACTAATATATACATTCTAATAAATGCATAATGATAAATACATAAATTAATTAATATACATAATATTCTAATATAACCTCTTTAGTGTTTTTGACAATATAAACTTTTTTAATGTAACCTTATGACGTTTGACATAATTGACAATTAGGTATACACAATTTGTGTCTAACTGCCTCATTGGTCTAGTGGTTGGCGTGTTCGACTACAGACATGAGGTCCTGGGTTCGAGTCCCGGGTCGGGCAATTTCAAAACCAATATTGAGTTTTCTGTTAAGATTTTCTCAATATTTGCCCGAAGTTGGAAAGTTGGCGGTGTGATCCACTCCCGTGCCTCGGAGAGCACGTTAAGCCGTCGGTCCTGCGCCTGATCTCTCTCCGGTTGTGTCGGATTCCCGTCACATCGGACTATGAGAGTGAAGGAATAGAGAGTGCACTTGTGTACTATACCTGCCAATCCGCATGGAGTAGTGTGATGTGTCTATGGTCTAAAAACCCTCGCTCCTCGGAGTGAGGAGGCCTGTGCCCAGCAGTGGGACGTTAAAGACCTGCTACTTACTTACTTACTTTTACTCTATGTCTAATACATATGGTAGTGCGTGTTTTATTTACTCGTATATTTTACATTGACGTTACTATGTTAAAAAAGGAAAACATACGTCATAGGAATTTCCTTAATCTATGGAAACTCGAACGTAATCTATTTTCCATCCAATTTTCCATTAACCTATACACTCGGACTGATATTAACATTCATATATTCTAAAACCACAATAAGTCTCAGTAAAAGGAAAACCGCTTAGTTTTATTTAGTACTTAGTTTATTCATATTTCCCTTTCTTGTTTTTTGAGTAAATTTGATTACGAAACATTAAACCCCTTCATTGTTATGTCCAAAGAATATAGCATATTAGCATATTACCTAGGGCCGAAAGTATGACTTTGCGAGGGTGCCAAAAACGAGGGTGGCAATGCCATACTTTCGTCCCATGGTGCGTATACAATTTTTCATCAGACCAGGATCAAAGCCTCGATAAAAAGTAAGTAATACAGTTAGATATTGAATCAATAGCTCGCATGCTTCGACTGTATCAAAAGCAACGAGTTGTTAACACTTTTTAACCGACTTCAAAAAAGGGAGGTTATCAAGTCGTCTGTATTTTATGTTTGTTACCTCATATCTCCCGACTGATCGATCTTGATGATTTTTTTTAAATCCAATTCTGATGATGGCATCCATGAGAAAACCGGATAAGTGTTAAATTTGCGTAAGCATGTGCGCGACAAATGGACGAATAACTCAAGATCACGCCAACCGATTTCGATGATTCTTTTTTTATTGGAAAGGATATACTTTAAGAGTTGTTTTGTGATAGTTTGGTTAGGTTCTGATGTTGGAATCCATGACAAAGTGACGGAACTCTTCAATTCTTAGGAGCAAATGAACGATACTCGTCAGAATCTTCTATAAGCTATCCAGATATTTGAGTTTCCTACCGTAACTTCGGTATGGTCAAGTGCTAGTCGTAGTTAAATATGAAGATCAATGGAACTCCTCAACGGCTTACAGTAAGGCTGCGGTTTATGGCCGAAAATATAAGTGTCTGTAATCAAATAGCAATGAGCTTACGTTTGTTGCTGCATTGCAACACGTTTACTTCAGATTCTTATATTTGGAGTCGGTGACAGCCGAGGTGACTATACATATAGCTAGAGGTGCGAGAGACCTGGGAGCTGCCAAGTGGACACGCGGGAACACCTTCCTTGACGCCGACTCCGAATATAAGATTACGAAGAACACTATAAAAGAATACGCAATTATTTGTTGCTTTTTAGAGCATATTAATATATTTGTAAGTCTGTTTTGAAGGCGGTTCTTTTTTTGTTAAAATTTATATTCATGGCAACTTTTAAACACAAACGATATTATAGAATAAAGTTTTTTAAATAAATTAAGGAAATTAAGTTCTAATGAATCGTAAGAAGAATTAAGTGTAGAAATGAATCAAGTGAAGTACCAAATATTTTGACATATAAACAATCGCGCATGCGTCGAAAATTTAAGGAATACGCACTAAATTACGCATTTATTACTCGTAAAGAAATGTGGCACTATTTTCACTCAAAATAGCGCCGAAATTACGAACTTTTGATAGTATGCAGATTTTAAAGGCTACGTAAATATATGGATCAAAAGATTGATTTATTATAAATAAATTGCTACTGAGTTAAATACTATAACAAAAAGTGTAACTAGTTTCTTGCTGGTATTACAACAGCTGCTGTGCCTCAGCTTTTTAAAACTCTGATATCTTCTAACATATCTATTTTAATGAAATGATATTAAGGGCAGTTTTGATCTGCATTAAATATACAACGTATCTAATGTATTAAATTTAATAACAAATAATACTATATTGTATAAAATAGCTTGGTAAATTACACATTTATTTGAGAATATCTAAAAGATAATAATGGTTACTGTGAGTTATCATTTAGAGATAAATATATACCACCGTAGACTTTTTTATAGAGCTTATTAAGATGTACAATTCTGTAATAAATTATTTTAATCTATCTCGTAACGTTTAGCCAGCATTTGCCATTTAAGCGCACAATATGTTTAGGACATCGTGTTACAAATCTTTAAATATTTCGGCTTTATTGTAAAATATTATATATGTAATATACATACAAACCTTCCTATTGAATCGGTCTATCTATTACTGAAAACAGCATTAAAATCCGTTGACTAATTTTAAATATCTAAGCGAAAATACAACGAAAGTGGCTTCTACTTTTTCAATAATGACCGACAGTTGCAAAATTATATAAAGACATCACAAATGACTTAGTTTATTCTTGAACTTGAGATTTGTAAAGAAATTTGATCCGATTATGGCACAATTGTGGTTTGGATCCGCTCTGTTGGACAAATTAATGCTACGATCTTATACCAGCATTGAAACTGACTGCGCGTGAAACCAATCATTCTCGTAACAAACGGTGGTGCAAGTTCGAAGGTCGTGATTCTCACTCAACCAACAATAATGTGATTGAGAGACATCTCAATATTAATTATTTGCTTGGACACTAGTTTACTCGTAATCTTTAACTATCCATAACAATTTGATCTTTGCCAATAATCGGTAATGAAAGAAAAAACGTGAATCGGCTGTCAAATTTGGCAACCCAATAAGTTATCTGTAGTTTTTTGGGTAAATCATACATACATAGCATCCTTTCACTTGCCACGATCCTTGCATATCTCCTTCGCTTCTTTCATTCTCATTAAACCTTTCAAACAAGTTCTTCGGTTTAGAGTACTCTTGACCTGGCCCTTATTTCAAATGCCCTGGATTTGGTCCAGGAACGTTTGCCTTGGTCCTCCCCTTCCAACTTTCGCATTCACTCAAGATTCATAAATCCTTTTTGTCAGTCTCCTTTCATTCATTCTCTATGTACCCAAATCATCTAAGCATATTATATTTTATTATAAGTGTATTTCATATTTGTGGATCCATAGTCGTCGAAATTCCATTATTAATTTTATTTCTAAGTTTTAACATTAATTATTAAAGTAGCGCTGTCAAAGTCTATAAAAAAAAAATTGACTAATCTAAATGAAATAAAAAAATAACAAAACCTCCTTTGTGCTTTGGACAATATAAACTCTTTCAATGTAACCTTATGACGTTTGACATAATTGTCAGCCATTGACAGATACCTATATATACTCTGTATTTGTGTCAAATACATGTTAGTGTGTGTAATTTGTTTTATTCTATTTCTTATGCATACTTTTTTTAAACATTATCATTGTGCACTCCTTCTCTGTACAAACTATAAGAGTGCGATTTTCGTCAAAACTTGTATGAAGTGTTTGCTTCTTGTATTAATATATAGATCCGTAAGTTAATGTGATATATATAAATCTACTTCTTCTTCTTGGTCGCATCATTCATGTCAGAGTGGTCGTGGTTATCACGTTCCAGCGTTTTGGGCAGTAGGCCTTTGCCTGCTGGTCGTAAATCAGGCACATTTATGTAATGGAACGCCCACCGCAGCTTTTACTTGATCCATCCTTCGCACTGGGGATCTTCCTTGCGATATTATGCCTTATACTTGCCCTGTACAATAAGACGTTCTCTGGAATCAGATGCCCAAAGAATTTCAGTATCCTACTGCGCATTTGGCCATTGTTCGGAACTCGGTTCATGAGTTTCCGAGCATCTTCCTCCACCATCACATCTCCAGAGCGTTTAAGGTTGGTTTTGGTATATAAATACATATGTTTATTATACATATTACTTGTGGCTTGCGGTTTCACATCACGCCACATTCCCATAGGTGTAGTCATGGACCACGTCCTTCCACTTGCCACAATCTTTGCACATCTCATTCGCTTCTTTCATTCTAATTAAACCTTTCATACAAGTTCGTCGGTTTAGAATTCTCTTTATCTGGCCCTTATTTAAAATGTCCTGGATTTGGTCCAGGAACGTTCGCCTTGGTCTTCCCCTTCCAACTTTCGCATTCACTCTTGATTCATAAATCCTTTTTGTCAGTCTCCTTTCATTCATTCTCTGCGTCCCCAAATCATCTAAGCATACCTTTCTCAATTTTAGTCACTGCGTCTTCTTTTATACCATAACGTTCTCCTATCCTGCTTGCTGCATGCTGTATGTTTCTCTTTCTCTTTGTGTGTACGCACCAACATTCCTCCATGTCACACAGCAGTCTGGACCTTTGGTGTCTCATCTAGCTATTCATAAAGATGGTTTCACTCCCATTCTTTATATGACATATATCATATTTGTAAAACATTGTCGCAAATAATGCTTTGTACAAATGGTTAACATGAGAAAGGCTATAGTGAGCCAACCTTACATGATTTTTGCGAAACTTTAACCGTTTACGTAGAGCACACAGCGAAAGCTTTCAAAAGGACAACTTGATTTTGATACATACTTCATTGGCTATCTCACACTGAAAGAATTTTTCAAATCGGATCAGTACTACCAGAGATTAGAGCATACAAACAATTTCATCAGTATATCCAATAAGTCCAAATTACTAATCGGTTTTAAGCAATGTATCACTTCCACAATAAAATTGCACTTGAAGTTATCTCTCACAATTTGTCAGTGGACGTGTTTTTACTTCCCCCCCAATTGAATTCAACACAGTAATATGTGGGAGTACATACCGAAGTACAATTTGATTTCTCCGCACTCGTGAGATAATCAACCTGTTTGTCATATGGAATAAGAACACTTTCGCTTTCATGGCATTTAATACAGTGCCTCTTATTACACGAAGGAGAACTAATCCTTTTTTTGTCTTCTTTTTTGCAACTAATGATAAGTGATAATGTACTCTAATATAACTCATTAACTTTGTAAGACATATATATTTTTAGAATGTCGTGGTTTTTGAAGTAAATCTTTATGGTCACGTTTGACTTATGAAGTAAGCTGATGAATTCATGACGAGAATGATGAGAGGGAGGTATAAGTTAGTGAAGATAATGCTTTTACGCAGAATACCCACTTAAACCCTGCGCATCCCTCGTCATTCTTAGATGAGATCACTAATGGGTCCCATTCCACTCTAGTGACTCGGATGCTGCCGACTATGACACTATACAGTTTGCTGAGGGGAATAGTGGAGCGTATACCTGCACCAATTGCCACCTAGCTTCCCTCGACGCAGAGGGCATCATGCGCATCCTCCTGGTGCCTCTAATTGGCCTCCTTTATTGAGATGAGTCTCACAAAAGGAGGCAACCGCCCTCCATCCAATCTCCATCTGAGAGAGATCCATCTCCAGTGAGAGGTCTCCTTCGACCAGCAATAATAAGACATGCTGCTGGGGCGCCCTCGCTCGATTCTGTGCCAACGTGTGGTGCACACTCATGACAGACGGGCGTTTCCTCACGATCTATCTAGTGTAGATACTTGCTGAAGCAACCAAGCCCGGTCAGCACCGGCACCAAACGATAAGAGAGGGATCCATGCGTCTTAATAATCCAACTCCCCTGCCACGAGGCAGGGAGTGTAGGACTCACCGGCAATACCCACTAAAATCCAGCGACACCCTCCTCACCCTGAATTGGGAGTGTCAGAGGCTCCCTTGCGCATTCACTCTGATACTCCCGGATGAACCGACTGAGGATGTTCTAAGAGGAGACAAGAGGCGTTCGTAAAGACGCCTTCTACCACCCGGCTGCCACTGACGGATCCTTGACACCGTGTTCACACCTGTACTTGGGGACCCAAGGTCTTCCGAACCTGGTCATTCTTTGGTTCACTGCTGCCGGATGTGCTCGCAGCTATTCTACTGTCTTATTCTTCCGTTCTTGTTAAATGTATTATGAACTTGTAGTAGTGTTCGAGTATCATTCGAATCGAATATTCGATTAATTCGAATTATTCTAAAACTTTCGAATAACACCCGAATTAATGAAATGTATTAAATCGTGTAACTGATAAACGAACTTCATTAACACCCGATTTAGTATCGTATATATGTTTAAATAAAAAATTGTGTATCTTAAAAAGAAAATAACAAATAAATCCTAAAGACATTAATTCTTTGGCGTAACAAGATCTTTTCAAACAATGATATGCATAAATTTTGTCTCGGAACTTTTAAATTGTCAGTCATTATCATTGGATAGCACAACTTTTAGCGCGATCATTTAATATCTTATTAAAATACACGATCGATTGCATAAAAAAATGCAAAATAATATATAAGCAACAGTAAGTATCTTCGAAATTTTGACCATAAATCTACGCCGTAGTTTTTGTCGCTTGTCAAATCAAATACATCCATCATTCGTTTACTCAATGCAAGGCAAAGGCCAAATTGAATTGAAAATACTCCAAAACTCACTAATAATTAATAGCTTACGAATAAAATTCGAATTATTCAATTAGAGCTTCGAGTAAAAGAAAGTATGTATGGGTTAAGAATGAATGACTTACTCATCAAATGTTTACTCTACGCTGATGACCAAGTAATACTTGCGTCATCCGCTAATGAGCTACAGGAGATGCTAAATATTATGAATGAAGCTTTGAAAGGGAAAGGAATGAAAGTGAATGTAAACAAAACGAAAGTTATGCTTTTTGAACGAGATGAATCTATGATGAATGGCAATATTTTGATAGATGGGGAACAAGTGGAAGAGGTGAAAGAATTTGTATACTTGGGATCTAAATTTACAAAAGATGGAACATGTGAAAGTGATATCGAAAGGAGAGTGAATGCAGGGAATATGGTAAATGGTGCTCTGCATGCTTTTATGAATAGCCAGATGGTGTCTCAAAGGGCTAGACTGGCAGTGCATGCTGGAGTGTTGGTGCCAACACTTATGTATGGTAGTGAAAGTTGGGTATGGCAGAAGAATCACAAAAGTAAAATAAATGCGGTAGAGATGAGAGCGTTGAGAAGCATGAGTGGATTAAAACTGAGTGACAGAGTAAGAAATAGTGTGATAAGAGAACGTTGTGGTATAAAAGAAGACGTAGTGACTAAAATTGAGAAAGGTATGCTTAGATGGTTTGGGCATGTAGAGAGAATGAATGAAAGGAGACTGACAAAAAGGATTTATGAGTCAAGAGTGAATGCGAAAGTTGGAAGGGGAAGACCGAGGCGAACGTTCCTGGACCAAATCCAGGACATTTTAAATAACGGCCAGGTCAAGAGTACTCTAAACCGACGAACTTGTATGAAAGGTTTAATGAGATTGAAAGAAGCGAAGGAGATATGCAAGGATCGTGGCAAGTGGAAGGATGTTGTCTCTGCCTACCCCTATGGGAATGAGACGTGATGCTATGTATGTATGTATGTACTATTAACTATGTTTATTTTTCTGTCACTAATTCTTTATTTTAAAGGCATTGGGCAAGTCGCGTTTTTTTAACGATTTCTTTTATTTTAGATCGGATTGCAATACGAGATACATTTGTTAGTCGATAACTTCTTGAGGTTGCATCGGATTAGTCGGTTTATATAAACCATCTGATATTTCGCAAATCACTTTCAAAATTTGATGTAGTTTTAAAAAAAGTAACAAGCCCCAACTGGAGCACAATGTGGCAAGTGGGACATGACACACGTAACTTCGGCAGATAGACTTTTTGCTATCACGAGATATATCGTGAATTAGTTTATATTGTAACATAGTTGCGTGATTCTGCTATACTTTCTGGAATATTCTCAGACATAGATTTGTATCCAAACGAAATATTATGATCACGAAACGTAAATAAAGTCTAGTCATTTATAATAAAGGTCCAAGAGTGTCGGTAAGGGAGAAAGAGTGAAAATATAAGTAAAAAATGAATCTCGCTGTCTGTAAGCTCATATTTTTTAAACTATACACCAAATTTTAAAACAGTTTTCAGCAATAGATAGAGTGATTCAAAAGGAAGATTTATATGTATAATGCATATATATTATAGTACAAAAAAGACTAGAAATTTAATGATTGGTAATCTGAAGTAACAACCAGACTTTTGTGCGCTTAAATCGCAAATCCTGGCTAAACCTTTCGAGATATATCAAATTAATGTAGTAAGGAATTGTATATCATAAAATGATCTATAAAAAGTTGTAGATGGTATATATTTATCTCTAAAAGATAACTCACAGTAACCATTTTTATATTTAACATATTACAAAATAATGTGTTATTTACCAAGTTAGTTACCTACCAGCAAAGACGTAACGCCAAAGTTATTTGTGTTGTGGTATGAGGCTGTGTAGAAACTATAACCCTTAGATTGTCCGGCGGCGTTTCATTGACCCCCGTAATTTGCCCCACGCTTTTTAACTGAAATAACTGTCGCCTGCCCCGCGCCACACCGAAGTTTTTGCGTCGACTGACGCTAAACTGGCTCTTTGGACTTAAATGTTCATGAAAGACTACCAAATGTTATGATTTTTATGTTTGCTAATAGTTAAACTATACAATGTTATCTTTTGTTTGTTAAATTAAGACTCTGGTGTAGCATCATGTTGCGCTAAACTTTGTGATAGAGAAAAAAGTCCGTCTTGTATTTATAGGCTCATATCATAAAAATCAAAACTTATCTGAAGGGTTTTCATTATTATTCACACCACTTATATAATCAAAAACATAAATAATCACTAATAAACCCTCACAGTTTATAAAATACCACATGAAAACTTAACGATTTTCGACGCGACCCACGCACCTTTACGTAGCGGTCACTTTGTAACTGATTTATTTTTTCTATTGTCTGGTCTTGGCAGTTACCAAGAAACAAAATAGATAATACACATTATGACTTAAAAAGAAAAAGATGTTTATAATTGCCCAAATTGAGATAGAACTATCGTATTATGTCAACTAATACTTGTCACGAGTAAATCGTCTCTTACCATGCATTGTAGTAATATCACTTTTGAAGCATGGTTTATTAGAGTTTTAAACTAATAATAAACTATCGTTGTTTCTATTTTAATAATTATAGTTTGTATTAACAGCGCTGTTAGTTTTCCACTATCGCGATATTGCATTGGAAATTTTGTAACAATTTAGCAACTGTTTAGAGGAAAGCGATTTATTGAAATTAGTTCCATGGACCGTCGCTGAGAAAATGCGGGTAGACGCTGAAAAAACCGTCATTATCAATTTATATTTGTCTTCGATTATAAAAACTTTGCGATTTTTATCCAATTTTTCCAAAATAATTGAGTGACATCTCTTTAATCGTGTGTTATTTTATGTAATTGCCTCACCCTCCGCTAAGTGATTCTTAAATGCTAATATTTTCTCAGATATCCATTTTAATGAAATGCCGTTAATGGTAGTTTTAATCTACATGAAATATACAACGTATATTATATATTTAATTTGATAAATAATAACACTTTATTGTATAAAATAGCTTGGTAAGTAACACACATTTTTTTGTGATATAAGATAAAAATGGTTACTGCGGGTTATCCATTGCAGATAAATATATACTATTGAGTATTTTTTTTATAGATCTCTTTGTGTTATACAATTTTGTAGTACATTAATTTGTTATATCTCGTAAGATTTAGACAGCGTTTGCGGTTTAAGCACACAGAAAAGTGTTTGTTACGTCACATTATTAATCTTTTAATTTCACGACTTTTTTGTTCTATAATATATATGTATTATACATATAAACCTTCCTCTTGAATCACTCTATCTATTGCTGTATTAAAATCTGTTGAATAGTCTAAAATTCTGAGGTAATCTACAGCGAGAGCAACTTAATTTTATATTACATAAAGATGGAAATCATAAACGTAAATAAACATTGTAACATCTAGTAATTTCCCATACTGATACATCAGTTTTTTCCTATTACACTTACGTCAATAGACTTTTTATAGCGGTATATTTTTTGTTAAAAAATCGAGGGGTCACGAATATACAACCGGTCCGGAAAGCTGCTTTCAACGATAAGAAACTGACCGAGTAATTGCTAAGTAAGTCTATTATAAATAGAAATTTTAACAAAAAAAGAATCACCTTCTAAACAAACTTACAAATATATCAATATGCTCTAAAAAGTAAGAATTAATTGCGTATTCTTTTATAGTGTTCTTCGTATTGTTATATTTGGAGTGGGTGTCAGCCGAGGTGCCTACATATATAGCTAAAGGTGGGAGAGACGCGAGAGCTGCCAAATGGACATGCGAGGAACATCTTCCTTGGCTGACACCGACCGAAAATTTATTTTTTGATTTTTAGTGAATGTGAAGTATACTAACAAATTTGTCTCAATATATGTACACCTAAAACGCGTTTCTCATATGAGATGACACCGTTTAAATGAAACAACTTTACAAAGTTAAATTTACATTAATATCGCCACACCCGGTATCGAACCCGCAACCTTATACCACCGCTTCACACATAATTCATCTTTCAAATATTGCAATGCAGCAACAAACGTAAGATCATTGGCATTTGATTACAGACAGTTATAGATTTTGCCAAAAATTACACTCTTACTGTAAGCCGTTGAGGAATTCCATTGATCTTCATATTTAACTACGACTAGCACTTAACCATACCGAAGTTACGGTAGGCAACTCAAATATCCGGATAGCCTATAAAAGATTCTGTAGAGTATCGTTCATTTGCTCCTAAGAATTGAAGAGTTCCGTCACTTTGTCATGGATTCCATCATCAGAACCTTACCAAACTATCACCCTTGAAGTATATCCTTTCCAATAAAAAAAGAATCATCGAAATAGGTTGGCGTGATCTTGAGTTATTCGTCCATTTGTCGCGCACATGCTTACGCAAATTTAACACTTATGCGGTTTTGTCATGGATGCCATCATCAGAACTGGTTTTAAAAAAAATGGGACCCTATGACGAGCACCACCTTTCATTTAAAAAAAAATCACTACGATCGACCCACCCAAAAGTAAAAAATAAAAAAATACAGACGAATTGATAACCTCCTCCTTTTTTTGAAGTCGGTTAAAAATACGTAACCACTTAATTGACATCACTTATGCTGTCGCTTATAAGAAATATACAGTTGTAGTTATATCTCTAACAAAAACTTTGATAGCAAAAGAAAAATACAATAACTTCACATTAACAAGATTTAACATTGTTTTTGTACGCTGGGAAATACATTTACGCACCCCACCCGTACAGTTATCGGTTTGGAGTGTGGGACTCAATAGACAAAACCAGGATACCCACTTAAACCCAGCGAAACCCTCTTAATCCTTAAGTAAGGGGCCATTTAAACATTTTTACTCTGGCACCCCGGATTCGTTTCCCTTCACAAAATTATTATTTTAAGATGGGGAAGGAAGCGGTCAAAACCCCGTCTTCGTCCTCCAGGCCTGATTCGTCGGCGAGAACTTCTGCAAAATGATCGACTCGCAGAAGGAGTCAATCAGAATTCGTGATTGGGTGGACTTATCACTAAATGGAGTTCTCTAGACCAATTAATACAGAAAATTTCAATTATATCTTATATTACAGCAGTCTTTTCTCACTCCCTTCAATACAAGATGAAAATAGTCGACTTTTTAAGGATTCTAATATTTACATTCCGATCTGTAAACTTGTTCGCTTCGATTCGGTGGAAACATGGGCCGTTTGAGATCTTTACAGAGATGCTAAATTGACTACCGTTACATACACGTGTTGAAGTGCTTGTACGAAAACGCCACCAAGTCAGTCCGTATACAGGACCAAAGCAAAGCGTCTATCCAACTGCAACGTGGAGTGCGACAGGGAGATGTTATCTCCCCGAAGCTTTTCACTGCGGCGCTGGAAGACCTTTTTAAGCTTTTGGAGTGGAACGGACTGGGCATCAACATCAACGGCGAGTACATCACTCATCTACGGTTTGCCGATGACGTAGTCATTATGGCAGAGACTCTCGAAGATCTCAATACAATGCTCGATGACCTCAGCAGAGTTTCTCAACAGGTGGGCCTGAAAATGAACATGGATAAGACGAAAATTATGTCTAATATCCATGTACCGCCTCACCCAGTCATCGTTGAGAACTCAGCTCTCGAAATTGTTGACGAGTACACATACCTGGGACATATAGTCCAGCTAGGTAGATCCAATTTCGAGAAGGAGGTCAACCGCCGAATCCAACTCGGTTGGGCTGCGTTCGGGAAGTTACGCCAGATATTTTCGTCTGATAACCCTCAGTGCCTGAAGACCAAAGTCTTCGAACAGTGCGTGTTGCCAGTGATGACCTACGGTTCTGAGACATGGTCGCTGACTATGGGCCTCATGCGGAAGCTCAGAGTCACTCAGCGTGCGATGGAGAGGGCTATGCTCGGAGTTTCTCTACGTGATCGAATCAGAAATGAAGAGATCCGTAGTAGAACCAGAGTCACCGACATAGTCCTGCGAATCGCGAACCTGAAGTGGCAATGGGCGGGGCACATAGTCCGAAGGACCGATGGACGTTGGGGGCCAAAGGTGCTGGAGTGGCGACCCCGCACCGGACGGCGCAGTGTAGGGAGACCCTCCACAAGGTGGACCGACGACATAAAGAGGGTCGCCGGTAGCCGCTGGAGCCAGGCGGCGCAAGATCGGGTCTTGTGGACGTCATTACGTAAGACCTATGTCCAGCAGTGGACGTCCATCGTTTGAAGCGACGACAACGACGACGACGATCTGTAAACCATTATTTCCAGACGTTTATATCGTAAAAGTAAGTAAGTAGAAGCCCATTAACATCCCTATGCTGGGCACATGTCTTACTCATATGAGAGTGAGCTATTAGAGCATAGACCCACCACGCTGCTCCACTGCGAATTACAAAAGTGTACTCTCTATTCCTTCACTCTCATTGTCCGATGTGACACTCGCGAAGAGAGATCAGGCGCAGGACCGACGGCTTAGTCGAATACGCTAATCACTAGACCAATGAGGAGAGCAGAGACCAATGAATATCGTATAAAAAGGCTTATTGGTAATTCAAAGTATTCCTTTTGAGAGTCGCTATATCTTTTGAATCGAATGTCCGATTTTAATAATTTAAAAGGTATTTTACAGGTATTGAAACGGTCTTTAATAAAATATTTAATAGCATAAGGTTTATTACAAAGGTATGAATAATTTGGTGTGATTATGATCGGAATTAGTATTAGTATTTCTAAAATTATTCCTCTACATCAATTTGGATTCCGCAAAAAATATGGCACTATCGAGCAGATACATAGTATTACGGACATCATTAGTCGGACTCTAGAACACAAACAATATTACTCCGCGGTATTTCTCGATATTAGCCAGGCATTCGATAAAGTATGGCACGAAGGGCTTCTCTATATATTGAAAAAAATGTTACCACATTCATTCTATCCAATCTTACGCTCATACCTCCAAAAGAGATGTTTCGAGGTCAAATTTAATAACGAAACTAGTACCCTAAACGAGATTTTTTCAGGGGTACCTCAAGGCAGCGTACTGGGACCTATTCTGTATTTAATTTACACAGCTGATCTGCCAACAGATGTTAATACTATAACTGCAACATATGCAGATGACACAGCTCTCTTGTCAGTTCACGATAATCCTGCATCAGCGTTAGAGAAATTACAAGTGCGAATACAGAAAGTAGAAACGTGGCTAGACAAATGGTGTATCAAGGCTAATCAAGCGAAATCAGTACATGTCACATTTATTTTAAAGCGGCAGACATGTCCCCCAGTAAAATGATACAATTCCCCAAGCCGAGCATGCGAAATATTTGGGAATTCATCTTGATAGGAGAATCACATAGAGAAAACTTATCTGGGCTAAACGGTAACAGTTGGATACGATATTCAGATCTATGTATTGGTTGGTGGATCGTAAATCAAGCCTATCCCGCGAAGATAAGATACTTATTTACACGAACATTCTTAAACCAATATGGACCTATGGTATTGAACTGTGGGGTACTGCTTGCAATAGCAACATAGAGATTCTCCAAAGATTTCAGAGCAAAACGTTTAGAGCTATGCTAGACATACCCCACTATATAAGTAACAAATACATAGATAAGGACTTAAAAATGGAAACTGTCCAAGAAGTAATCACCAAACATAGTATCCGTTATCAGAAGAGAATATCAAGCCATGTCAATCAACTGGCGCTGAGGCTCGGAGGCACAGGGAGTGTCATGCATTCTAGATTGAAGCAGAATAGTGTTCCAACGCTGTCCGCAAGATTTGGCCATAATTTATGAAAATCTCCACTGACATATTATTGGCTTATTGTTTGTTTGTATACTTTATTGCACATCAATAAATAACAATTTAACATATTAACTTACTAATAAATAAATGTACAAAAGGCGGTCTTATCGCTAAATAGCGATTTCTTCCAGACAACGTTTGGGTTTAAAAAGCAGTGAGTATCGAAACTAATTGTGTTTTACACAGATTGCCCATTTACAGAAAAAAAAAGAATTAAAATAAAATTATGATCGGTACTTTTAAAATGTAAACAAGTAGTTATAGTGGCATATTTGCAGTAACTGTTTCCCCATAGCACGTGATGACAGACTTATTGTGACTAATTTTATCACACCTTGGTTTACATTAATGCACTTTTATAAGGGATCTCTACTTTTTTGAGAAAGTAATATAGCCGATGTCACTCAGTGAAAATGCAGTTTTCTAATGGTGAAAATGATTTTCATGTCGGTGCAGTAGTTTTAATGTGAAAACATTACAAACATAAAAGCACAAATGTTATTATAAAATTAATATTAATTTAGGAGTGTTTATGACAATAGATGTATTATGTAATTGAGATGATATTGTCAAAATATCACAAATGTACGATTTCCAGTGCTGGTATTATTTACCATCAGCGCTATCTTATCTCAGCGTCCATTGTCTTAACACAATGCCATCTGATGTCATTATCAAAATGATTTCGGTTGTATCATCGGCGTTATCCGGTCATTTCGGCTTCACTGACTTAATGGTACGAGTATTTCGCTAGAAAAAGTCCTAGGTTCGACTATCTGCACCAAATATAGGAAATTTACTAAGGTGTCCAAGTCTGGAGTGATAGGAAGCTTCGGCCGTGGTTAATTATCACGAAGATATGCAAATATCTCTTACTAAATCAGCGCAATACCCTCATTGACTATATCATCACTTATATATTATAACTTGACATTAGGGTCAGGCAAATAGTTTCAAATAGAAGGAGGGACGGAAAGATCATGTTCAGAGAAAGATCAGCTTAAACGGAGTTAAAAAATCTAAATCAAATTATTTTTTATTCATGTAGGCTTGAAAAGCTCTACGAATTATTAAGCTCTATTGAAACGTTAGTAGTTTGTAATGGTATATTGCATTTTCAGTAATTTGTAAAGCTCTATGCAATCTTCAGTAGATTATAAAGCTCTATTGAATCGTCAGTAGTTTGTAAAACTCTATTCAATCTTCAGTAGTTTATAAAGTCCTATTGAAGCGTCAGTAGTTTGTAAAGCTCTATTCAATCTTAAGTTGTTTGTAATGCTCTGTTGAATCATTAGTAGTTTGAAAATCTCTTTGAATCGCCAGTAGTTTGTAAAGCTCTATTCAATCTTCAGTAGTTTGTAAAGGTCTATTCAATCGTCAGTAGTTTGTAAAGCTCTATTCAATCTTCAGTAGTTTGTAAAGGTCTTTTGAATCGTCAGTAGTTTGTAAAACTCTATTCAATCTTCAGTACTTTTTAAAGCTCTATTGAATCGTCAGTAGTTTGTAAAGCTCTATTCAATCTTCAGTCGTTTATAAAGCCCTATTGAAGCGTCAGTAGTTTGTAAAGCTCTATTCAATCTTAAGTTGTTTCTAAAGCTCTGTTGAATCATTAGTAGTTTGAAAATCTCTTTGAAACGTCAGTAGTTTGTAACACCCTGCTGAATCTTCAGTAGGTCGTAAATCTTTTTTCAAACTTCAGTAGTTTATAAAGCTCTACTGAAACGTTAGTAGTTGGTAAAGGTCTTTGTGTTATATTTTGCATCCACTTAACTGTGATCACACCTGATAGTAAATTATAATACGGTTTAAGATGAAAGCATGCTAATCTGGTAAGAAGCATCCAGGAACACAAATCTCTTTGCTTGGGGGTTTTGGTCTTTTTTGGTAGGGTGGTAGCTCTTCTAGCAAAGCTAGTACTTGCACCACAACACCAGCGAGGCCACCCTATCGTAAATCGGCTATTTGAAATGTCTGGTTCAAGATTTCTAGATAAATTAGATAGAAACAGCGGTACTAATGGGCGTGAAGGCACTATATTTACGTGACAAATCATCCGCAGGTCAAGGACATCGACAGTGAGAGTCAGCGCTCGACGAGACTCCCCGACACCGCCAGCGGACTTGAAGAGAGACTGTGAGTCAAATAAACTAATAATTATTATATACTAGCTTTTAATAAACTGCTCCATTGAGCTTAGACATGAGGACCTGGGTTCGAGTGGGGTTTCTTAAGAAATTCTTAGTAGTTCTATTGTTGGCGGTGTGCTTCACCCCCGTGCTTCGTTAAGCAAATTAAGCCGTTATATACTTTATTGCACATCTTCAATAATGATATACAATGGAATAAACTTAAATAAAAGTACAATAGGCGGTTTCATCGCTAAACAGCAATTTCTTCTAGACAAACTTGCGTTTATATAAAGCTGAAAGTAGTATAAGAGGTAGGCAATAAAATCAAAATACACACTAATACATGGATAATAATAAATACATAAATAAAGTAATATATGTAATATTATAAAATACACACATAGATTAACAAAATTTGCACATACACATATTGTCGTCAAGTTCTAATATCCTAGTCTAAGAGACAATATTTTTTTGAATTCAAAAAAATATTAAAAAAAAATACTGAATCGGTAGCGATTTAGCATCCTGGATAGAGCTAAGTAATGCATTCCACAATTTGGTCGCCTGGACAGCAAAGTAATATTCGTAAAAATTAGTTGTTTGTATTGGGTCTTTCAAACAATGAGGAGTATTAGTATGAAATAACGCACAGTAGTCCACGAATGCTAAACAAAGTGGCCTATTATACTCCTCGGTCTTCTGTATAATTTGCAGCGTAAAGATGTAGTCTATGGTACTAAAGCCTTTTCGGAATCCGTCTTGTTCGAGGGGCTGGAAGTCGTCAAACTTGCGAGCGAGACGATTCGTAATGGCCCTCTAGAACAGTTTAAAGACATAACTTAGCAGCGCAATAGCTATAATTCTTCAATAAGGTGTTGTCACCCTTCTGAGGCCCATAGTCAGCAAACACTATGGGCCTCATTCGAAAGCTCAGAGTCACTCAGCGTGGGATGGAGAGGGCTATGCTCGGAGTTTCTCCACGCGATCAAATCAGAAATGATCCGTAGCAGAACCAAAGTCACCGACATAGCCCTACAAATTGCGAACCTGAAGTGGCAATGAGCGGGGCACATAGTCCGACGAACCGATGGACGTTGGGGCCGCTTGGGGACGGACGTTGCTGAAATAGCGACACCGCACCGGACGACGCAGTGTAGAAAGATCCGCCACAAGGTGGACCGACGATATAACGGCGGTCGCCGGTAGCCGCTGGAGCCAGGCGGCGAAAGATCGTGCCTTGTGGGCATCATTTCCTATGAGACATATGTCCAGCAGTGGACGTCCATCGGTTGGAGCGACGACGACGACGAAATCCTTAACAGTGGAGGAATATGGTATAGTAACATTATTACATGTTACCTGGGCCAGTTGTAGCATATTAACCCATGCAACCATACTCGGACTTCCAATTATTATGACTTGTGATTTGGCAGGATTTAGACTAAAACATTTGCTCCATTTGGCAATAGCCATTATGAGAGTGAAGGAATAGAAAGTGCACTTGTGTCAGCACATACACTTGTGTAATAAGTCTATCAACTCGCAGCGTGGTGAATCTATGCTCTAAAAACCCTGTCTCCTTTGAGTGAGGAGGCCTGTTCCCAAAACTGGAGCCCTTGTACCTTTAATGGGATATTAGTAAGTAAGTAGCAGCCCATTAACATCCCAATGCTGGGCACAGGCCTCCTCACTCATATGAGAGAGGGTTTTTAGAGCATAGACCCACCACGCTGCTCCACTGCGGATTCCTTCACGCTCATAGTCCGACGTGACGGTAATCCGACACAACCGTAGAGAAATCAGGCGCAGGACCGATGGCTTAACGTGCTGTCCAAGGCACGGGGGTGGATCACACCGCAAACTTCCCCACTTCGGGCAAATATTGAGAAAATCTTAATAGAAAATCGAATATACATGTTGAATTGGCCCGATCCGGGACTCGAACCCAGGACCTCATGTCTGAACATGCTAATCACTAGACCAATGAGGCAATGGGACATTGATACTTATTTAAAAAGGCTTAACTCTTATACTAAATAGGCTGTGCTGTGCTGGGCTGTGATATCTATAAGTGCGTCTATAACAACAGTGAACATAACGACGGCTCCCTGTTTATATACAGGGTTATTCGTAATTCAATGTATTCCTTTATGATCTTTTTTTTTCAGTTTCTTTACAATAAGTTCCTAGTTGTTATGCATTGTCAGCGAGCAGAATAATTTGCAACCCAAGTTTCACAGCGTTTCTTTTGAAGTAGATACTTCTTTAGCATCGTTTTGATTTGTAAGTCGATGAAACGAAAAAGCGACAGTAAAAAGAGACAGACACATTGATTTATGAAATTGAACGTGGGAGAGAATGAGATGGAAAGTATTATACAGTGTTTGTTATGTTCGTGGTTCTGTTTGTTACGTGCTCCCTCCATTTGTGTCAACTAAGGCATATATTATCTGCAGTAACATGTAATAAACGGTTTGTTTATGAAAAAATATCACGTTTTATACCCTACATGTTAATTGTCATAACAATGTTTCATATTTTATAAATATTAGAGAATATGTTTTCATAATTCTTATCATTTATTTAATTAAGAATGTATGGAGAACTTGTGCAAATCGGTTTATTTTTTAATCATAACATAATGTTAAGGTCACTATTATTATATTTATTAGACTAGCAATGCCCTTTAGTTTCACCTGTATAGATCTCGTGGCAGTGGAAAGTCTACTAAATCGGACTATAGATTTATTTCCTTTAACATAAAAGTTTTATTTCACTTAGTTTTTAATTGCTTACTTTCAGATTATTAGATACACACTTATATTCATAATCTAATCAATATACAGATTTTACTTTACAACGAAAATATATCTGTCGGAGTGCAATAGTCTGTGGAATGCTGGCGCCATCTGGCTATCGGCGTGAGACAAAGTCAATAGTTCTCGGGTGACAATAGTTCTCGGGTGACGAACCACCGGTGCGGTCGACTTTTAAAACTGTCGCGTTCCTAGCTATAATTAGTAATGAAATTGTGTAAATTAATATCGGGACCATTAAGTGACTCAACATTATAATCTGAGTTAAATAATAAAGTGTTTGATTGCACCAACATTACCCATCAACGCCCACAGTATGAAAATAAATTATGGATGCCATTAATTCTGTATAACGTTGGCGCCATCTGTGTATCTATCTGTAGTTCTCGAGTGGCGGTCGGCCGGAGTGGTCAACTATTGAAGCTGTCGCGTTCCTAGCTATAATTTTTAATAAGTTTGTGTAAATTGATATCGGGAACATTGCGTGATTGAACATTATAATCCGAGCTAATTAACAAAGTGTTTCATTGCACCAACATTACCCACGAATGCCCACAGAATTAGAAATCAAATAATGAATCCCATTAATGACGATGTCGGCGGAAAACCCTACGCCCCTGTGCGTTATGCTTCCTTTTCTCTTATTTTCCGACATATCCAACTAGTATGTTTTATAATTCCTAACATCATATGCGTAGAATGTCATTGGTATCCTTGGAATATAAGCCAACTCACCAGTCGCAGTCCCAGTTATAAGGCTCGCTAGAATTTTCTTTTAATGGAATGTCCGATTTTAATAATTTAAAAAGTATTTTACAGATATTGCAACGGTCTTTAATAAAATATCAATTAATAGGAAAAGGAATAATACAGAGGTATGAATAATATGGTTTGATTAATTTCGGCCTTTACTTACCTTTTAAAATGTAAAAAGTAGTTATAGTGGTATAACTATAGTAGTGGGACATATAGTATCTTGGACTTTTTTGAAGATATTAATACGTTCTGTAATAATGTATAGCATTTTTTTTTCTATCATCAATAGTTTCCGCAGTGCACGCGATAAATAATTTTTTGTGACCAATTTTTTCACACCTTGAGTTACATTATTGCATTTTTATTATAGATCCCCATTTTTTTTGCGAAATTAATATAACCTAGGTCACTCAGTGAAAATGCAGCTTTCTAATGGTGATAATTTTTTTGAAATCGGACCAGTAGTTTTTGTGTGAAAGCGTTACAAACAAATGTTTCCTGTTTATTATATTAGTTTAAATTACTATATTCTTAATGTTTCGTCAAGTTTTAACGTCGACAGTGATTGGTGGAGTTATTATTTTTCCAATGGGGAGTTTTTAAAGGGTAGATAATTGATGGTAGCGCAATTGAGAGAGATCATACTATTTGTAGAACGAGAATAGTGAAATGAGAGATATAATTGCTCTTCTCGTGCAACAAATCGAATGTATCTCATTGTTTTGAGTTACCATCAATTATACCCGTGTTCGCGCCATCTGTTAGCTTTCCGAGGTACTAACTCGCTAACTATCGGGACGCAGCGCGTCCGCATGCGTTAGAGGGCGCCTCCTGTTCCTGTTAGTCTGTGACTCTGTCTGTCAAGGGGACGTCGACAAGGGCGAAAAAGGGCCGCCTCGTGTTTTTTGGCAGAAAAGTGGAGTTTTCCACGCGGTTTATTGGCTTTGTGATTGGCGAAGTCAGTCAGGGCGAGGCAGGTTCACGCGTTCACAGTTTATTCCAGCCACGTGAGCCTTAGTTCTTGAACATTTCTGTGCCTGGTGGTGCACAGGACCGCCTTGGAGTGGATATGGAAGACCACATTACACGATCACAAAGACACGCCTTAATGTACCCAGACACCTGTCAGGACCGATTCTTATCTGTTCGACCCCCTTTCGGAATGGCCCCCCTATAAAGTCTCCTCTAACTGCTGACAATGGTCGATGTTCTCCCATAACCGTCTATGGTGGTAGCCTCCATCGACCGGCCACGGAAGGCGTGAACAACCTTATAAAACTTCCCACTCGAAGAATAAGGACTCCAGTCGACGTTATATAAATACAACAAACGAAACATTTAGGTCTAATATGATCTACTACCCGTGAAAAGCCGGGGCTAAACGTTAGTATAGTATCAAAAATAAACACGTTTTCATGGAAATAATGTAATTGCTTCGTAGAAAGATGGAATATTAATATGCAGGAAGTACAGATCGTATTTGCGATGCAATGTACTTATGCATCAGTATACGTAATCTTGGCTTGGGACACACATAAATTATGACCTTAATGATTATACATTAACGTATCTGAGAGATTGATCCATTGATTTAAATATTTTCAATAAAAAACTGTTATATCCGGGTGTCTGTAGAAGACTAATCACTTTACACAACTGATGATAGCTTTTAAACTAAACAAACTCCAAAAAGGAAACATTTGTGTTTTACTTCAAAACTACTAGACCTTTTTTAAAAATTTTTTGACCATTACAAAGCTGTATTTTCACTGAACGACATAGTCTATATTACATTCTAAAAAAAAATAGGGATCCCTAATAAAAATGCATTAATGTAAACCAAGGCGTGAACAAATTACATACATACATACATAACATCACGCCTCATTCCCATAGGGGTAGGCAGAGACAACATCCTTCCACTTGCCACGATCCTTGCATATCTCCTTCGCTTCTTTCATTCTCATTAAACCTTTCATACAAGTTCGTCGGTTTAGAGTACTCTTGACCTGGCCGTTATTTAAAATGTCCTGGATTTGGTCCAGGAACGTTCGCCTCGGTCTTCCCCTTCCAACTTTCGCATTCACTCTTGACTCATAAATCCTTTTTGTCAGTCTCCTTTCATTCATTCTCTCTACATGCCCAAACCATCTAAGCATACCTTTTTCAATTTTAGTCACTACGTCTTCTTTTATACCACAACGTTCTCTTATCACACTATTTCTCACTCTGTCACTCAGTTTTAATCCACTCATGCTTCTCAACGCTCTCATCTCTACCGCATTTATTTTACTTTTGTGATTCTTCTGCCATACCCAACTTTCACTACCATACATAAGTGTTGGCACCAACACTCCAGCATGCACTGCCAGTCTAGCCCTTTGAGACACCATCTGGCTATTCATAAAAGCATGCAGAGCACCATTTACCATATTCCCTGCATTCACTCTCCTTTCGATATCACTTTCACATGTTCCATCTTTTGTAAATTTAGATCCCAAGTATACAAATTCTTTCACCTCTTCCACTTGTTCCCCATCTATCAAAATATTGCCATTCATCATAGATTCATCTCGTTCAAAAAGCATAACTTTCGTTTTGTTTACATTCACTTTCATTCCTTTCCCTTTCAAAGCTTCATTCATAATATTTAGCATCTCCTGAAGCTCGTTAGCGGATGACGCAAGTATTACTTGATCATCAGCGTAGAGTAAACATTTGATGACTAATTCATTCATTCTTAACCCATACATACATTCTTTTAAATCTGTCAAACATTTATCCATGAAAAGGTTGAACAGCCATGGTGACGCAACACATCCCTGTCGAACACCTCTTTCGACAGGAAACCACTCCGTGTACGCTCCGTTTATTCTGACACAGGCACTAGAACCCTCATAGAGAGACTTCAATGCTTGGATCAGACAACCGCTCACCCCATACGTAGATAACGTTGACCACAGCTCATTCCTCACCACTCGATCATAGGCCTTTTCTAAATCTACGAACGCGCAATAAACTTTTTGGTGTTTAGCCAAACATTTTTCAGTTATGCACCGTAAAGAAAAGACCTGATCCGTACATCCCATTCCTCTTCTAAATCCCGCTTGCACGTCCCATATTTTCCCATCAGTTTCATTAATCACCCTTTCAATTAATATCTTTGCATACAATTTGCCGACGACACTAAGAAGGCTGATACCGCGGTAATTTTTGCACTCCTGCTGTGACCCTTTTCCTTTATATAGAGGGACAATTACGGCCTTGCTCCAATCTCTTGGGACTTGACCTTTCTCCCAGCATATATTGAAAAGGCAGTACAGCTGAGCTACCACAATCCCGCGGCCAGCCTTCAGCATCTCGACTGACACTCTGTCATACCCAGCAGCCTTACCTGATTTCATACCTTTTATCGCTTTCATGATGTCATCCATACTAATCTCGCTATCACTTGTCTTACATTCATTGCTATCTGCAGAGGCCATATTTACCTCTGCTTCATTTCTTTCAAACAAACTTTCAAAATGATCCTTCCATCTCTTCAATATCCATTCTTCTCCTTTTATTAAACTTCCATCTAAACTTCTGATTTTACAAAGCTCCGAGGAAGTAGATCTCCCTCGGGCTAATTGTATTGATGTCCAGAAAAACTTTTTGTTTGACTGAAAATCATCAGAAAGTCTCCTATCACACATATCACTGTATTCTTCTTTTTTCTTTCTTACAGCTTCTTTCACGATTACTTTCACCCTTTTATATTCCATTCTTGCCTTTTTTACGTCATCATTACGTGAACAAATTAGTCACATAAAATCTGTCATTGCGTGCACTGCGGAAACTATTGATGGTAGAACAAAAAAATATTCAACAATATTATAGAACGTATTAATATCTATAAAAAATCCTATAATACCATATATCTAACTACTGTAGTTATGCCACTATAACATTTTAAAACTTAATAGTGCTGACAATAATCAAACCATATTATTTGTACCTTTGTATTAATCCTTATTATATTAAATTATTATTTTATTAAAGACCGTTTCAATACCTGTAAAATACTTTTTAAATGATTGAAATCGGACATTCTATTCAAAAGATATAACGAATTTAAAAATGTCAATCTAAGAAAAAAGTCCGACTTAGTACACTTTCCACTGCCACGAGGCATTGCTAGTTTAAGATAAAATTATATCAATATTTAATAGATAAATGTTACAGAGATTTCGTTATTATCATACTGTATCGAAAGTTTAAACTTTCGGCACTATTATGAATGACGACAGTGACAAATGTTCGACGCATGCGCGCTTGCTTTATATGTCAAAATATTTGACAATTTGTTTTGCTTCGTTGCATTGTCCTTTACTTAATTCGTCTTACGATTCATTAGAACTTATTTTCATTCATTTAAATAAAATATGTTATTAATTTTCGCAGAATTTAAGGCTTTAATATAGTTTGTGTTTGATAGTTGGATTGAGTGAGTCATTTGCTTCCTAACCTAACCCAACTTCAATGGCGAGTGTTATTATACAATGTCCCTGATCATTTTAAGTGTTGCCATTATACCACTCAATAACTCCAACTAGGCATTTTTTTCGGTGGGAAATACATTTACTTACGGAGTGTGGGACTCAGTATTTCCAGAACATCCACTAAAACACAGCGGAGCCCTCTGCATCTGAAATAGGGGCCGGAAGATCGCAAAAGCATTCGACTCCGATGGCACCCCAGATGCACTCTACAAAAGGCTCATTCAAGTAAGGGATAGCAGGAGGGCAAACACACCCCTCCTGCTCCCTACCCTACTATGACCGAGACGTGGTTAATTACCCACAGCTTCAAGAAAGAAGCAAGCGCCCTCCATCCCGCTTCGCTGCCGATCATTGTAATTATTTTCAGCAGCGAAAGTTCACTTCCAGTTGTGGACATCAAGAGATGTCGCTGTGGCCCCCAAACTCGAGTATCGACGAGAGCTCCACATTCAAGACAGGCAGGTGAACCCTCGCGCTCCACAATCTTGTGCAGGTATTTCCCTAAGCATCCGTGCCCGGTAAGCACCTGCACCAATCTGAAGGATAGCGAACCATGCCTCCTCGAAAACCAGCCATTGCCCGCCACCGGAGAGTCAAGGTCCTCTCTCCACCTACGCATCAAGGCCCTCTCGGACAAATACCTTATCCTCTGTAGATCTTCGGCATCAGGTTGTTCGTCTCTGGCTCTTGCAACTGCCTGGCATTGATAAGCCGCCGCTAAAACCTCCGTCCTGAGCTCCCAAGGGGGGTCACCTACTAGGCATAGTCTAACACTACGTACACATACACACATAGCAACATGCCTCACTCCCATAGGGGTAAGCAGAGACAACATCCTTCCACTTGCCACGATCCTTGCATATCTCCTTCGCTTCTTTCATTCTCATTAAACCTTTCATACAAGTTCGTCGGTTTAGAGTACTCTTGACCTGGCCGTTATTTAAAATGTCCTGGATTTGGTCCAGGAACGTTCGCCTTGGTCTTCCCCTTCCAACTTTCGCATTCACTCTTGACTCATAAATCCTTTTTGTCAGTCTCCTTTCATTCATTCTCTCTACATGCCCAAACCATCTAAGCATACCTTTCTCAATTTTAGTCACTACGTCTTCTTTTATACCACAACGTTCTCTTATCACACTATTTCTTACTCTGTCACTCAGTTTTAATCCACTCATGCTTCTCAACGCTCTCATCTCTACCGCATTTATTTTACTTTTGTGATTCTTCTGCCATACCCAACTTTCACTACCATACATAAGTGTTGGCACCAACACTCCTGCATGCACAGCCAGTCTAGCCCTTTGAGACACCATCTGGCAATTCATAAAGGCGTCCAGAGCACCATTTACCATAACACAACGTAATCAAAGTAAATTAGATCAGCATTGATAAAAGCGAAAGACAAGTAGGTATAACGGATAAAAAAGTTGCCAAGACAATGGCGTGATAAAAAGTTCGCCGGCAACGAGACGTGTTTCTTTATAAAACTATTGTGTACATAAACGAAGGTATGTGTGTACTGACATGTGAAATAATTTTCCAATGAACGATTTTGAGACTTCGCAAGTGTATATTTTTATCTTAGCCAGCTGAAATATGCAAATTAGTCTGCGTCAAAGAAATTTGATCACCATAAAAAAGGTTATAACAAGTCAACCGTAAAAGATAGACATACACAATCAGAGACTTTTTTAAAGTATATTTTATAAGGAACAATTCCTCTATACATAATAGTAGTGTAATTGTAACCATTTACGTAGCGCACGCAACAGAAGCTCTCAAAGGGAAAAATCTCCGTTTTTGTAACATTTTTCATTGTTGCTCCGTAACTATTTGTTATAACGTGATGTTATATAGCTTCAAGACTTCTTTTATAAATGAGCTATCCAAAACTAGAATAAATATTTAATTCCGTCAAGTAGTTTCTGAGATAAGTGTGTTTATCCAAACCGACAAATTTTTCAGGTTTCCAAACTTTTTAAGGCGTATGTTACTGTGGATTTTTTTCTCTTCTATTCGGAAAAGGTCATTGTAAACCTTCTTAATAGTTAAATATTGTAAAATTTCTTGGAAAATATCAAATAGATATTAAGCGAATTAAAAAGAAGCGAATATTTGATTATCTTCAGGATATATCATTACATAAAAAGCAAAGTATTTAATCTCAAAGTTTATTCGTTTATTTATCAATAAAATACATAAATGTCTGTTTACAAACACGTCGAATAAAATTTAAAGGCGTCGTAAATAACATTATTTACCAGAAAGGATTTTTTTTCGACGAAGACGTTGCAGGTATTTCCGGAAGTATGATGTAAAAAGCTTAGTTTGTGTGTATGTTTATAATGTTTTCACGCAAAAACTACTGGACCGATTTCAAATTTTTTTTCACCATAAGAAAGCTGCATTTTCACTTATTAACATAGATGGTATTACTTTCTCAAAAAAAATAGGGATCCCTAATAAAAATGCATTAATGTAAACCATGGAGTGAAAAATGTGTCACAAAAATCTATTATTGCGTTGCGCTGCGGAAACTATTGATGATAAAACCAAAAAATGTTCTACAATATTATAGAACGTATTAATATCTATTAAAAATTCTGCAGAACCATATGTCCAACTACTATACTTATGCCACTATAACTCCTTTTTTACATTTAATAAGTGCCGACAATAATCAAACCATATCACTTATACCTCTGTATTAATCCTTATCGTATTATAATATATTAAAGACCGTTTCAATACCTGTAAAATAGTTTTTAAATTATTAAAATTTGATATTCCAGTCAAAAGATATAACGTATTGAAAAATGTCTGAAAATTGTAGCGACCCTTATAATTGAGCTTGCGACTGGTGGGTTAGCTCATATTCCAAGGATAGATAGCGATATAGGGTTATCTGCCTCATTGGTCTAGTGGTTAGCATGTTCGACTACAGACATGAGGTCCTGGGTTCGAGTCCCGGGTCGGGCCAATTCAAAAATCAATATTGAGTTTTCTATTAAGATTTTCTCAATATTTGCCCGAAGTTGGGAAGTTGGCGGTGTGATCCACCCCCGTGCCTCGGAGAGCACGTTAAGCCGTCGGTCCTGCGCCCGATCTCTCTCCGGTTGTGTCGGATTACCGTCACATCGGACTATGAGAGTGAAGGAATAGAGAGTGCACTTGTGTACTATGCCTGCCAATCCGCAGTGGAGCAGCGCGGTGGGTCTATGCTCTAAAAACCCTCTCTCATATGAGTGAGGAGGCCAGTGCCCAGCAGTGGGACGTTAATGGGCTGCTACTTACTTACTTACTTTTTTATAGGGTTATCATCAAAAGAGAGGAAACTATATATGTTAGCACATCGTAAATTGTAGTTGAGATATTATTCATGAAAATGCAAATGCTATTAGTACCCTCTTTTGTGCCAACTGTGAGGATATCCTGTCTTGATAACGAATTTTAAATACAGACTACTACATATAGCTATTTTCTACGTAGTTTATCTGCCTATAGACAGATATACCGGGTGTTATGAGAACGCTTCTGAAAACGAAGACAGATGATAGTACTAGTGACTATGCTTAACCCAACAAATGATTTCTCAACCTTTCTTACCTTAAAGTTCGTTTCTTCCCAAAAAATCATCGATCAAGATCAAGGTCTTCTCTCCTATGGGAAAGAAGTCTTTTTTTTTCACTGGGAGATGGTCTTAGGCGATCTCCGACCAACAGGTCAGGAGTGTGGGACTCAACAAGGGAGGAAACTTTGCAATACCCACTAAAACCCAGCGAAACCCTCTATCCAAAAGTGAGGGAACAGGTGTTCAACTTTTGCATTCGTCTCTGGTACATCAGATGCCTCATTGGTCTAGTGGTTAGGTTAGGTCACAAATAAAGGTCGGTTAAGATTTTCTCAGTATTTGCCCGAAGTTGGGAAGTTAGTGTGCTCCGACCCTGTGCCTCGGAGAGAACGTTAAGCTGTCGGACCTGCGCCTGATCTCTCACTGATCTTGTCGGATTCCCGTCACATCAAACTATGAGAGTGAAGGCATAGAGAGTGCACATGTGTACTATGCCTGCCAACCCGCAGTGGAGCAGCATGGCGGGTTTATGCTCTCACAACTCTCTCTCTTATGAATGAGGAGGCCTTTGCTCAGCAGTGGGACGTTAATGGGCTGCTACTTACCTTACCTTACCTCAGATGCGTCCAACTGAGGATTCAAGGAGGCAGGAGACTCCTTCTTAAACGAGACTACGGTCTCATTGGAAATCATAGAACCTATAGTGCTAAAGCAGCGAGAGATAGCATGGGAAAGAAGTGCTGCCCAGCAGTGGGTTATTAATAGGCTGTTATTTTACTCTCTGTGAGAAAATTACTAAAATATCCACGCACAATAGCACACAATGCATTTCCGCAATGATCGCACAAAGAAATGTCGTCGCAGCGAAATTCCGATTAAAGCCTTTTGCTTTGTCAAAGCATGACGAAGCGTGGCGTTCTGTTCCTGTAATTACATGTAAAGCCTACCCATCTCTCGTGCATACTAAATTGATGTCGGATATAACAATTTATTGATGGGATCTCTCGCATTTCTTTATTTATGCGGCCTTCATGAAACCAGTCTTTGTTGTTGATTATAAACAATCTGATCCGTCCAACTTTATCTACCTTACATAAAAGGATGACAAAGACAACCTCAATAGACAAAAAGCGAACCTACAGAGTTCCTCATATTGACAAATTTAAGTGAACTTTAACAAATAAATTCCCATGTTTTCTGTGGCCTTTAAAAAACCATGAATTACGACACGACATACGAGTAGAACCTTGCTTTTTTTGCGCTGGGAAATGCCTTTACGCACCTAGATGAAAGACTATTTCTATCGGGGGTGTGGGACTCACTAATAACAGAATACCCACGAAAACCCAGCGAATCTCTCCTCATCCATGGGTGAGATCACTACCTAGTGATCTCACCCAGCTAGAGTGGAATGCAGCTGGGAACCTTCCCAGCTGCATTCCACTCTAGTGGATTTTCGACTCAATAGAGTGGGGCATGAAGGACTTCTGCTACCAAGCCTCCTCCGACGGCGAGGGAGAGATCCAGCCTCTTGCTCCCTTATCCTCTCATTTGCCTCCATCAGCGAGATGACGGTCTCGCAAGAGAAGGAAACCGCCTTCCACCCAACTTCACTGGCGAGCATTACCCCAATTATGCTCTCCAGTGAGAGATCTTCTCTAACCAGCGACAACAAGATATGCCGCTGGGGTGCCCACGCTGGACACTCTGCCAGGGTATGGTGCACCGTATCTACAGGAGCACCACACGCCTTTACGCACCTAGATGAAAGACTAATTCCATCGGGGGTGTGGGACTCACTAATAACAAAATACCCACTAAAACCCAGTGGATCCCTCCCTATCCATGAGTGAGATCACTAGGTTCCCAGCTGCATTCCACTCTAGTGGATCTACGACTCAATAGAGTGGGGCATGAAGGACTTCTGCCACCAAGCCTCCTCTGACGGCGAGGGAGAGCTCCAGCCTCTTGCTCCCTTATCCTCTCATTTGCCTCCTTCAGCGAGATGACGGTCTCGCAAGAGAAGGAAATCGCCTTCCACCCAACTTCACTGGCGAGCATTACCCCAATTATGCTCTCCAGTGAGAGATCTTCTCTAATCAGCGACAACAAGATATGCCGCTGGGGTGCCCACGCTGGACACTCTCCTAGTGAGTCAATTGTCCAGGTGATGTCGGATCGCCTCCACCGTGACTATACCCGCAATTGGAGACTCGAGATATTCCCTCCATTTTTCGATCAGGGCACTGTCAGCGACAGCCCTGATCCTCCGTATCGGGTCATCATAGGAGTCAGCATTTCTGGAAGCCCTTGTAGGCGAACGACATAGAACCTATTAAGAGTATTTAAATAAAAAATATTCAAAATCTACAAGAAAACACAAACACACACAAATATGTATATAAAGACCATAACACGATTTTTTTCAATAAAAACAACATTAATACCCAGCTAATATTGTATGATAATAAAATTTAAATCGTGTTTTGTCCTATATATAACAACAACAACAAAATATTACAAACTTAGAAAGGGCATAGGCCTGCAAATGGACTGGGCCTGTAAAAGGCCTGGGCCTAGAAAGGGACTGGGCCTGGAAAAGGTCCCGGTGATCTGAAGCACAGATTTAATCTAGTTCAGACATGAGTCCCCATATTATTTATATAGTTACTAGTAAAAATATATAATATACTGTAATTTGGAGAAAATAAATAAATAGTTAATTATTTCATAAATATACATCCACTATCATATACATTTTTTTTGTATATTTTATATTATTACTTTCCCAGTTTTTGCAATATTTTTCAATACATTATAGTCTTCCTCGATATATAGACTATCTAACACTAAAATAATTTTTCGATTAGAACCAGAAGTTCTTGAGATTTACTCGTTAAACCAAACAAACTCTTCAGCTTTATAATAAACGATAAAATGGAGTGTGGTAATTGTTATTATTGAAATCATAATTAATAAAATGACGGTTTGGCATCTCGTAAAACGTACAATCTCCTTCGCGCCTTCTCCAATTCACGTGACACTGGCGAAGTTATGTGAGCTCAACTGTCACTGTAATGATTGACAGATTGAAGATGAAAACAATAACGTACTGGATTTGTTATGGATTCGAATCTTGTAACATTAAATTTTTGAGTCGTTCTTTAATATTTTCGTCAGTTGTATAATGTCAATTATCTTTTAAAGTTACTTTGTCTGTTTATCACGCTATGTCTCTAGTTCCGTCTATATCCGTACCTTAATTCATCGATTTAGGTATAATAGTAACATAAACTGTCGCATTTTTAATATTGGGATGGACGTAACGGTATTTTATTTAAATCACTAATATGAATCCATAAATAGACGATAATTGGTTGTTAGAGGCAAATCGCTGTTGGACCTATCAATGTAATTATAGTATATAATTGACTCCATTACAACGTTATATAAATGACTATATGGTGCCTATAACTTTGACTGCTTGCTCAGGAAATTTTAGACATCCACACACAAACCGAGGAAACGTTTATCTATTACTGATAGGTTAGCACTTGATTGTAATCTCACTTGATATTTTCAAAAATGACTGCTCGTTAATAATAGTTAAATTTAAAACCCTTCATTTGTTATTGGGACATCAGAAGATCACATACATTACTCTCTGATATCCAGGATGAATCCGACTGAGAGTTATGAAAAGGGACGTCGTCATCGTTGTTGCGGACGTGAGCATCAAATCTAGCGCATCGCTGGTTGCGACTAATCCTGATTGTTCCAACGCTGGCGATGCCCCTCCCTTGCCTACTTCAGGTCCCGCGATGGCCCTCTCTCCTTCTCGTCACACTGTATGTACATGCCGAGTGGGAGAGTTGTATATAAGTCCTCTCCCAGAGTTTGCAGACACATTTTGCCTTAGACTCCCTAACAGAGTAGATCTCACTACTAAGCGCAACTTGTGAACATTAAACCAGAACTGAAGTACCGAAGACCCAAGCTAGAAAAACTGACGACCGAACCAGAACCCTGAAGATCCGAACCCTCAAGAACCGCAGATCGAAGTCCCCGTACCACATACAGTCCACTGAACCCCGAGTGGTTTGACTGATCCTGAATCCCTCCCCAATAATAGTCGTTTCAACCGCTGGACGTCCAGTTGGGCATAGATCTCACGTAATGAAGCTCACAAGGGCTGATTTGGAGCCGCCTGGCTCTAGCGACTACCAGCGACACGCCTTATATCGTTGGTCTACCTTGTGGTCCACGGTCTGGGGTCGCCATTCCAACTTCTTCTGGCCCCAACGTCCATCGGTCCTTAGCACTAGGTACCTCGCCCATTTTCCCTTCAGGTTCGCGAATCATAGTGCTATGTCAGTGACTTTGGTTCTACTACGGATCTGTTCTCATTTCTGATTTGACTACGTAGGGAAACTCCGAGATTAGTCATCTCCATCGCTCACTGAGTTACTCTGTGCTTCCGCACGCGGCCCATAGTCAGCGTCCAAGTCTCAGAACTGTAGGTCATCACCGGCAACACGCACTGTTCGAAGGTATTCAGACACTGAGGGATATAAAACGAAAATCTCTGCCGTAGTTTTCCTAACGCTTTCCAACAGAGTTGGATTCGGCGGGTGACCTCCTTGTTGAAATTGGACATACCTAGCTAGAGTATATGTCGCAGGTATGTGTACTCTTCAACAATTTCGAGTGCTGAGTTCTCAACAATGACTGGGTGTGGTGTAACATGGACATTGGACATAACTTTCGTCTTATCCATGTTCATTTTTAGGCCCACCTGTTAAGAAACTCTGCTGAGGTCATCTAGCAAAAAAAGGTAAGGTAAGTAGCAGCCCATTAAAGTCCCACTGATGGACACAGGCCTCCTCACTCGCATGAGAGGGTTTTTAGAGCGTATACCCACCACGCTGTACCACTGCGGATTGGCGGGCATAGTGCACAAGTGCACTCTCTATTCCTTCATTCTCATGGTCCAGTGTGACGGGAATCCGACACGACCGGAGAGAGATCGGGCGCAGGACCGACGGCTTAACGTGCTCTCCGAGGCACGGGGGTGGATCACACGGCCAACTTCCCAACTTCGGGCAAAAATTGATAAAATCTAAATAAAAAACTCAATATTGATTTTTAAATTGGCCCGACCCGGAACTCGAACCCAGGACCTCATGTCTATAGTCGAACATGCTAACCACTAGACCAATGAGGCAGTTGAGGTCATCGAGCATTGTATTTAAATCTTCAAGATCCTCTGTCTTAATGGCAGCTTGGTATCCTAACTGCTTCGGTGGTGAGAAGGGCATCAACTTATTCGTGGGCCTCCTGTCCTTTTCGAGAAAACTATTTCCAAGTATACTCTTAATAGATAAGCACGCTACCTATATAAACGGTAGAGGTGAGAGCGTTGAGAAGCATGAGTGGATTAAAACTGAGTGACAGTAAGAAAGAGTGTGATAAGAGAACGTTGTGGTATAAAAGAAGACGTAGTGACTAAAATTGAGAAAGGTATGCTTAGATGGTTTGGGCATGTAAAGAGAATGAATGAAAGGAGACTGACAAAAAAGATTTATGACTCAAGAGTGAATGCGAAAGTTGGAAGGGGAAGACCAAGGCCAATAATGGCCAGGTCAAGAGTGCTTGTATGAAAGTTTTAATGAGACTGGAAGAAGCGAAGGAGATATGCAAGGATCGTGGCAAGTGGAAGGATGTTGTCTCTGCCTACCCCTATGGGAATGAGGCGTGATGCTATGTATGTATGTATATAAACGGTTTCACTTATAATCAGGTGAGATAACAGAGAAATGCTCGTTTGACTAAAGTCTAAATAATTTCAAAATGTTAGATAAAAAGTTTTAAGTAATTTCTTTAGCTTATCTGCAATAACAAAGCCTCGTTTACAAATCGGTTATTTTTCTATCGCATTTCAATAATTGAGTTGTGAAATATACTTTGTTTTTTCATATTTCAAATTCAATTAATGCTATAGTATAACTCGTTTCATTTTGTAGTATTAGAAATCTGAGTGATTTATTTGAATCTATTTTCTAGTCTAATATTATAAAGAAGAAACAATTGTGCTTCCACCCAAAAACTATTGGACCAATTTGTAAAATGTTTTCACCATTATAAAGCTACTTTTTCACTAAGCGACATAGGCTATATTACTTTCTCAAAAAGATAGGGATCCCTAATAAAAATGTAACCCAAGGTGTGAAAAAATTGGTAAACAAAAATCTGTCATCGCTTGCGCTGGGGAAACTATTGATGATAGAACAAAACAATGTTTTACAATATTGTAAAGGTAAGTAGCAGCCCATTAACGTCCCACTGCTGGGCACAGGCCTCCTCGCTCATATGAGAGAGGGTTTTTAGAGCATAGACCCACCACGCTGCTCCACTGCGGATTGGCAGGCATAGTACACAAGTGCACTCTCTATTCCTTCACTCTCATAGTCCGATGTGACGG
>JACTOM010000881.1:445615-476345 GCA_015832385.1 Elymnias hypermnestra | reverse complement strand
TATGGCAGAAGAATCACAAAAGTAAAATAAATGCGGTAGAGATGAGAGCGTTGAGAAGCATGAGTGGATTAAAACTGAGTGACAGAGTGAGAAATAGTGTGATAAGAGAACGTTGTGGTATAAAAGAAGACGTAGTGACTAAAATTGAAAAAGGTATGCTTAGATGGTTTGGGCATGTAGAGAGAATGAATGAAAGGAGACTGACAAAAAGGATTTATGAGTCAAGAGTGAATGCGAAAGTTGGAAGGGGAAGACCGGGACATTTTAAACAAGGGCCAGGTCAAGAGCACTATGAACCGACGAACCTGTTTGAAAGGTTTAATGAGAATGAAAGAAGCGAAGGACATATGCAAGGATCATGGCAAGTGGAATGATGTCTCTGCCTTCCCCTATCAGAATGAGGTGTGATGCTATGTATGTATGTACAATATGTAAAGATGACGAATCTACCAATGTTAAATCAATGGAAAAGAGTGTCTTCTTCCATTGAGTTATATGAGACAGTGTATTGTTTTTGAATATTGTTTTTAGGACTGTGTATTGTAATTTCGTAATATTTTCACTACCGATTGTATTCAATTATAACAATTGATTCTGTATTGTAACAAACAAGTTGCGTGTTGCACTCGCACTGCTCTCATTATGTCATATCGCAATAACATGACGATCATAGCCTTTAAAACGATATCTGTTGATGAAAATGGATAATTAGAGAGTTTCTATTCAATTTTTCACGGTTTATATTCCTTAATGTATTACCCGCGTAGTTGTAGATCCCGTGTAAATATGGAGAAACCGAAATATGGCGATCAAACGACTGTAGCAGTATTTTAACCGAAATCTCTTGTTCGTCAATTGACTATTTCACAATGATAGTATAAGGCGTGTTGCCAGTGATGCTACTCATGCGGAAGCTCAGAGTCACTCAACGTGTGATGGAGAGGGCTATGCTTGTAGTTTCTCTACGTGATAAAATCAGAAGTGAGATCCGTAGTAGAACCTGAGTCACCGACATAGACCTACGAATCGCGAACCTAAGGTGGCAATGGGCGGGGCACATAATCCGAAGGACCGATGGACGTTGGGGACCGAAGGTGCTAGAGTGGCAACCCCCCACAAGGTGGACCGATGACATAAAGAGGGTTGCCGGTAGCCTCTGTAGATCGAGCTTTGTGGACGTCATTACGTGAGACCTATGTCCAGCAGTGGACGTCCATCGGTTGAAGCGACGACGACGATATTAATTATATCTAACTGTGCAAGGAGTTTTTATATGAAATATGATAATTAACAAATCTATTCGAAGGTCTTCATGATTGGTGGTCAGCTATCTTTTTAGCTGTAGAAAGTTCTATATTTACGTGCAATTTATCCGATTTTCAGTATCTAACTAAAGCTGGATGTAACCACGAAAAAATACGTCCAAATCTCTACTAAAGCTTACTTTTACTAAAGTTTAACGTCACCGTTGCACGGTCAAACGTGAATAAACCCATAAACAAAATTTCCATACAAACCAACTGTCAAACATTAATTATTAGTGGTTATTCATCAACATTTATAAACGGAGGGTATTAATAAATTATTTAAAATATGACTGTTGTGTGACGCACAGTCTGCGGCTTTCTTTATAGCATAAGGATGGTTCCTTTGTGGTGGAATTCCCGAACTTTTGGACAGAGAATTGCCTTTTGATATATGTCGGAGCGCAAGAGTCTGTGTAACGTTGGCGCCATCTGTGTATCGGCGCGTCTCTCGGCAGTTCTCTAGTGGCCGTCGGCCGGAGTGGTCGACTATTGAAGCTGTCGCGTTCCTAGCTATTATTTTTAATAAGTTTGTGTAAATTGATATCGGGAACATTGAGTGATTGAACATTGTAACTCGAGTTGAATAATAGGGTGTTTGATTGCACCAACATTACCCACGAACGCCCACAGAATAAGAAATTAAATAATGAATTCCATTAATGACGATGTCGACGGAGAACCCTACGCCCCTGTACTTTATACTGCTCCGTTTCTCTCTTATTCTCCGACATATATATATATATATATATATATCTATTTTTAAAAATAGTGACGTGTTTGTTTAATGAAATACCTTTTTGACTTAAAGTTTTTCAGCTAAGTTCACTTTCGTTATCATAATCGTTTATACAAGTACAATAAAGTTGATTTAACAATATCTTAACTTAATAATAAACAAACTGTGATGAAAATATTTGATTAAATGCGTTAATAGAATATATAACAAGTTAAAATATGTTTGCGTCATGATATTAGTTTTTGTATCGACTAAGTTAAGTAAGGAGGAGAGTGGGAGTTTGGATATGATGTGTATAGTATAATATTAAAGTATTATTAATGTTTAATAGAAATGTGTGTGTATAGGATTAATAGAATTATATTTATGAATAGAATATGTGTTATTAATTACAACAATCGTGACTTTTACGAAGTACATTTCCTAAATACTCGGAAAGTTTTCTACGTAAATTCATATTACACTTATGTTTTAACTTCATTTCACGCATAAAAATACAAATGGGATTTCTTAATAATTAAAACTAAGCAATAATTTGCAATTATCACGCAAAAGTCTTATTACTATCAGCAATCTTTTCCAGATAACCTAAAACGTGGGATGTTGACTTAAATATGCAAATTTAATTAAAATATGGTCTACATACGTATGTCAATATTATTTTATATACTAGCTAGGTAGTAATCAAAAATAAATCAAAAGTCCGTCAAATATTATAGCTGCGATCAGAAATTGTCAGTTGTCAATGTCAAATGTCAAAAGCGACTGAAAAAAAAAGAAAAAAGTATTCCTTTAAATCTCGATATTCAAAATCAAAAAAGTGCGTGCGTACAAAGTGCACATGTCAGAAGTGAAACTTCTTTGGCAAACAAATTTTTGACTAATATTTATACAAATCTAAAACTTTAGTTTTCCGAGACATTGGGGGAAGGGAAAAAGGAAGATATGTTAGAAATTCAATTGTCATTAAAATATTAAAGAGAATTTATGAAATATTTTTATTTTATGAGATATAGTATATTAAATTATTAAAGGACGAGTGGTAAATTAAAAAAAAACGCTGCAAATCTTCGTGACGCTAATCACGCGTTTTATCCGTTTTATCCGTAAAAATTTTAGTCTCATGCGCCTAAAGAAATCTCACTTCTAAATGCCAAAGTCTGTCAAATATTATAGCTGCGATTAGAAATTGTCGGTTGTCAATGTCAAATGTCAAAAACGAGTGAAAATAGTAACAAAAGTATTCCTTTAAATTTATTTCTATTTCAGAACGATGGAATGTACTTTGACATTTGAAATCAAAAAAATTTAAAGTATATTATCAAAATGAATTCGATTTCTGAACGACCTTTAACAGGTAGATGCAGTTTTTAAGGGCAAGTAAAATTGTTGTTTTTTACTATTAAATTCCAAGGATTGTTTTATATTCATTCAACTTTTAAACCTTTGCTGGAGTCCCACAAATAATTGTACATACATACAAACAGCATCACGCCTCATTCCCTTCGGAGTAGGCAGAGACAACATCCTTCCACTTGCCACGATCCTTGCATATCTCCTTCGCTTCTTTTATTCTCATTAAACCTTTCATACAACTTCGTCGGTTTAGAGTACTCTTGACTTTGCCCTTATTTAAAATGTCCTGGATTTGGTCCAGGAACGTTTTTGTCATTCATTCATTCATTCTCCTTTCATTCATTCTCTCTACATACCCAAACCATCTAAGCATACCTTTCTCAATTTTAGTCACTACGTCTTCTTTTATACCACAACGTTCTCTTATCACACTATTTCTTACTCTATCACAAATTTTTAATCTACTCATGCTTCTCAACGCTCTCATCTCTACCGCATATATTTTACATTTGTGATTCTTCTGCCATACCCAGCTTTCACTACCATACATAAGTGTCGGCACCAACACTCCTGCACGCACACCCAATCTGGCCCTTTGAGACACCATCTGGCTATTCATAAAGGCGTGCAGAGCAACATTTACCATATTCCCTGCATTTACTCTTCTTTCTATACCACTTTGACAAATAATTGTAAAACCCAAAATTATCCCAGCCACTCTGAAAATTATATATAGGTAAAGCAAAGTTAGTAATTAAATAAGACAGAAAGCCAATAATAATGTAACAACATCACGACTTTAACTGCCATTTCCGTTTCCTGGAATAACGGTAAACGTTACGTTGACAACACTACGATATCCACTCATTCTATCTTGCGGTATTTTAACCCCAAAAACTTATACTAGCTGTTCAATGATACCCGCGTAACTCCGATCCCGTAGATATAAAGGTAAAATAAAGTAAGTAGCAGCCCATTAACGTCCCACTGCTGGGCACAGGCCTCCTCACCACGAAGAGCGAGGGTTTTTAGAGCATAGATCCACCACGCTGCTCTACTGCGGATTGGCAGGCAAAGTACACAAGTGCACTCTCTATTCCTTCACTCTCATAGTCAAATGTGACGGGAATCCGACACGACCGGAGGGAGATCAGGCTCAGGACAGACGGCTTAACGTGACCCAACTTCGGGCAAATATTGAGAAAATCTTTAAAGAAAACTCAATATTGATTTTTGAATTGGCCTGACCAGGACCTCATGTCTGTAGTCGAACATGCTAACCACTAGACCAAAGAGGCAGGTATAAAGATACCAAGATAATTTCACTAGTATTTACTAAGCCTGTGATAACTAAATAACATATCCGTTATTTGCTACGTTACTGATAAAATAACAGGTAACGAAAATAACTTTAATCCAATAGAGTGTGATTATGTTATTGTCATTATATTACAATGGTATTATAATGATTTCAACAATAACACGACCGAATCAAATATTATAGAATTTAATTGACAATAATTTAAATACATGGAAAATCTTGAGGGATTATTTTATTTATTTATTACTTAATGCACACAAAAAAAAATACAAAACATTAAACGAGATAAAACAAAGAATAAGAGAAAAATGTGTACAAAGGCGGCCTTATTACTTGGTCCAGACAAGTTTTGAATTTGAGAAGTTAACGATATTATCACAGAGTGAGTGCAAAATCATACAACATAATCTAGAAAATTTACAATATCACTACAAAATACATACACATACCCACATATAAAAGAGGCATATGTGTGTCGGTGAATAAGAGAGAAGGAGCATAAAGCATAGGGGCGTAGGGTTCTCAACTGACGTCGTCATTAATGGCATCCATAATTCAATTTCCACACTGTGGGCGTTGGTGGGTAATGTTGGTGCACAGACTATTGCCTCCGACATATATATATATATATATTGACATATGACCCAATTATCCCTAACAAAGTTCTATTACCTTTAAATTATAAACAGTGTTTGAAATTGCAATCTATTACTTACTACCTTCTACTTGATAGCCAGTGTCTATCATATATCTGATATATAAATACCTGGTACCTAATATGTATGTAGTCTATAGAAAAATAACTTTTCAGTAACCAATAACTTGATAAAATAACAGTTATTGTACCATTAATAACTCGAGAGTTACAGTTATTGGAAATAAACAGTAACTTCCACGTTTCGTATTTACGTTTAAGTCTGATTTAATTAAGAATATATTGGTTTTGTGGCTGATTCTTTTGAATGCACTTCTCAGAAGTAGACACAACCTTCGTAACTATAAATTTAAAGTAGTTCTTTAATATAATCATCAGTTATACATTGGAAATAGTGTGAGAAAATTGCTATGTTTGACGATTCAAAAAAAAAGTTGCTGTAGAAGAGTATTTGAATAAACAAAGAAGTATTTTCTTGAGGAGTGAAAATTTGAACTGTGAATTTGAAAAAGCTCTAATAACCCTCTCTCGTATGAATAGGCCTGTGCCCAGCAGTGGGACGTTAATCTGCTACTTTCTTTTTACTTACTACACCACTAAGTTTGTTGTGGATTCTTTTAGAAAAGAATCCTTGTAACGTTAGATTGTATTTCGAACTTTAATATCATCATCAGTTGTACATATCAGATGATGCGAACAAGTGACGTGTCATATTGAATTTGGCTGCTGTACAGAGGTCCTTACATTTAACCCCCACGCTGGAGTAATGAAACATGCGATACATGGACGAAAACATTCGAGACAATGCAAAAAATATCACTTTTGTAAAAGTATCAAAATCGTGGAATTGAGTTTGGTGTTGTAACTACATATCTATCAACTTCATCTGAAATCCAATTACACCACTATACAGCTACAAGATCAAAGAATTCTTTACGCTAAGTAAGGGCTGTAACACATCGCGTGCGGCGGAGGGGGAAGCCTTTTATTTTGAAGGTCATTTAGGTCGAATCGGTTTCTTCGACGTTCACTCAAGTATCAAATGTCAACTCTCATCAAAATCTATCTATACTATAAGTAATAATATTTTATATATAATCTATTACCCATTACAAGACGTATTCCACATTTTTAATGAGTTAATAGGCTGTCACCTAATCGTTACGTGAACAAAAATGTGGGTAGTTCATAATGTTATAGACGTGTGTTGAAAAGGTCACGTAACCAGTGCGAAAGTTCATACCATACAACGGTTATTAAGGGAAAGCGAGCCCTTAATAGGGCTGATTACTTGGAGAACATCCGCGTCCTGTTAGCGATTATTTCGTGGCTCAATTGATAAGAACAAGCGAGAATTATAAAATGATGTCACTTCCGATGTCTTTTCGCTCATATCTTCTAAAATGCCTAACGGATTTCCATGCAGTTTTCAGCAATAGATAGAGTGATTTAAGAGGAAGGTTTACATATATAACACATACACATTAATGTACAGAAAAGACAACAAATTCAAAGATTTGTAATGTGATATAGCAAACATATATTTGTGCTCTTAAATCGCAAACGCTGGCTAAACCTTACGAGATAGATCAAAGTAATATACCACGGATTTGTATATCTTGAAAAGATATATAAAATAGTCTTCAATCTATATATTTATCTCTAATGGATAACCCACAGTAACCGTTTTTATCTTTTACATATTACAAAAAAATGTTACATTTATGAAGCTATTTTGTACAATACAGCATCATTTTTATTGAAGAAAATACATTACCTATATTGTATTTTTTAATGTAGATGAAAACTGCTCTTAAAAGCATTTTATTAAAATGAATATCTCAGAAGATATCAGCGATTTCACACAGAGGTACAGCTGTTGATGGATTAATTAAGCAACCTCTACTGTATGTGTCTATTTTTCCTCGGAAACCTCAATAACTACTGACCCGATTTTAGTAAGGCCTAACTCAATTGATACAGTTATTCACGAGGAACTAAATATGTAGTGTTATTATTAAAAAGTTCCTTTTACGATAGACTTTATTAAAAATAAAGTTTCCATGTTTTCGCTTTTGTATTTGTAGTATTATCACACACAATTACACTTGCACCGGAATCTAAATATTGTAGCGGTGAAAAGAATAAGACGTGATATGAAATAATTACAACTGGGTGGTACAAGTTTAACGCTGAAGCATATTTCAAAAAAAGCTATCATATATTGTATAGGTTTTTATGACTGAAAAATTATATTGTAATATTATGTGCAGTATAAAAGTTCGCGGAGGTGAAATTTTTCATATTTCCACGGAATTAGAAACTATGGATGATCGTTGTTTATTGATACAGTAATAGGAATCTCGCCCTTGATTCGCAGGGGTTGGAAGACGTATTGTATAATTGTTCATAAGTTGTGGTATGAAAGAAGATGTAACTAAAATTGAGAAAAGTATGCTTACATGGATTGGACACGCAAAGAGAATGAATAAAAGAAGACAGACAAAAAGGATTTATGAGTCAAGAGTAAATGGGAAAGTTGGAAGAGGAAGACCAAGGCGAACGTTCCTGGACCAAATCCAGGATATTTTAAATAAGGGCCAGGTCAAAAGTACTTTAAAGCGAAGAACTTTTGTGAAGGATTCAATGAGAATGAAGGAAGCGAAGGAGATGTGCAAGGATTGTGGCCTACCCCTCAGGAAATGAAGCTATGTATGTAAATTTATAAGTATTGTTGGTGGCCATATTTTTAGAAGATAAAGCATACACTGTAAATTATTCTTAAAATATGCCTTTTGTAGCTCTGAAAAAAGGGACATCATGCTGCTACGCTGCTGTTTTGTTATATCTATATAGAGAATAAGGCAGTGTTTATAATGAGAGCTGTATTTTTGAAAAATTACACAAAATCTTAAAAAATCATAGTCATAAATATTCCTCATGAAATTCTATCTATTTAAATCAAATTAAATCAAAATATCTTTATTCAAGTAGGCATATTACAGCACTTTTGAATCGTTAAATTATATTTTTTTCCACACTCTGTTTCTAATATACGTCTGATGATGGTGCTCAAGAACGGCTTAAAATCTAATGTTACGAGGGTTTCTTCGCGCCCTGATCCGAGAAGAACAAACTGAGTCGGGTATTTTTTTGTTAACATCATTATTACAATATTATATTAGGTTACTAGGTTACAAATCGTTCACTCCCAGGCGTTTCTATCATCTAAGTACTCTTGCAAATTATAATACGATTTTTCTATCAACTTTCTTTTAACAAAGACTTTGAATTTATTAAATGACATCTTTAGAACGTCTTGTGAGAGTTTATTATAGAAACGTATACAGTTACCCTTAAATGAGTTGTTAATCTTATGCAGCCTACTAGAATTTATAACAAGTTTGTTTTGGTTTATTAGTGAAAAGCGTATTAAAATACTTTCTCTAATTTTTAATCTTATCGCAAACAGATAGACGTAACAGAATATGTTTGTTTGTAAAAAATGTTTTACTTTTCGATTTTTTTTCAACATTTATCAAACTGTATAGATTTTTGATGAATTATAAAAGGCACGTATTTGAATACTGGTTACGCCTTTCATTTACTTACCATTGTTATCATGATTAGTTTTTTTTTAAATTGTTTATTGTGCTGTTGGTGTTCCTAAATAATTAAATGAAATAAAAACTCACGCTTTTGTCTTGGACCGCAGTAAGAATACGATAGGAACGTGTTCTGCTTTAATCGTACTTTGTAAGCCATATTAGTATTTACTCTGGTAATGAACCTGACCGCTTCTGTCTCTCTTACAACAATCGAAAGTATTTTCTGTACTAATTTTACAAAGCCGACGTATTTTTGTTTGCTTGTTTGATTCAGCGCATTGAATTCAAGGGCTACCTGTTCAAATTGAAAAATTACTTCAGCGTTTGATAGCCCATTTATCGAGGAAGGCAATTTACATCACGCAAAGTCTAATTAGAGCGAAGGATCAATGAATAATGTTGTGCAAAAACGGATAGACTATATTCCTTTTGCTAGGCTTGGAACAAACCCCCATCCATGGGCATGAAGTGAGGAATTCAACAAGAAAGATGGTTTCGGAATACCCACCAAAGCCCAGCAAAATTTCCTTCATCCATGAGTGATACACCAGGAGTTCAGAATAGAGTAGTTCTCTCTAGCGCCCCGGCTGAGTCTGACTGCGGATTTACGAAGGTATCAGACTGAGGATTGCGTAAACGATGAAAATTTTCTAAAGAAAAGTAGAACTCAGCGAGGAAAAAGGTATCGGAATACCCATTAAAACCCAGCGGAACCCACTTCCTCTATAAGTGATACACCAGAGGAACAGACCAGCATTTTTCTGGTGTACTCCGGATGAGATCAACTGAAGGTTCACGAAGATAAATGACTAAATTTACGCAAACAGTCATGTATGACAAAACCCTAGAAGAGCACATGTTGATCTGTCAAGGTTAACTCTCTTATTTCCGCTGGGAAATGCCTTCACGGATAGCGATAAAAGAATTTCTCCAACCGGGAGTGTGGTATTCCTCTTCATCAATGAGTAAGATCAGTAGAGATTCCCGAACCGCATTCCACTTTAATGACCCGGATGACATTGACTACGAAGACCTACAATTCAATGAGGTGGAACATGAAGTGTCTTCTGCCACTCCTCTGAAAAGTCTTCAAGAGCATTTGGTTATCGTTCAAGGTTGACTTCCTTTTTTGGACTGGGAAGTGCCTTTACGGACTTCGATGAACGAATTTCTCCAATCGAGAGTGTGGAACTCCTTTTTATCAATGAGTAAGATCATTAAAGGTTCCATAACCGCATACCACTCTAATGACCAGGACGACACCGTCTATGAAGACTTACAATTCAATGGGGTGAAGCATGAAGCGACTTCTGCTACCCAGTCTCCTCCGAGGTAGAGGGAGGGCATCAGCTGCTTGCTCCTTTAGCCTCGGTTTGCCTTCTTCAGAAAGATGACGGTCTTGCACAGGAAGGCAATTTCTCTCCACCCAAGTTCATTGAGGAGCATTACACCAATTATGCTCTCCAGTACAATACTTCCTGTTACCAGCGACTACCACAATTGCGACTGGGCTGCAAGGTTCTTTTCTTCTAACACTCTCTATCTATCATGTGTCCAAACATGGTCCCAAAAAGTTCATTAAGTTGCCAATTGCGTGCGTATAATCTCTATGAGCATAAATCAATTGAAAAACGGTAATTCTTCGATTAAGATAATCCCAAAATGGATAGGCCAATATATCTAGATCGTGTTACGAGGTCTTCTATCGAATTTATCCCGTTAAAAGGCGTTATTTATTGCCATAGCATACAAATGCACGAGCACAATAACCTCGGCTAATGTTATATCACCTACGCGAAATGAAGTTCAATGTACCTACCCTATCGCGATTGGAAATTGGTCATGATTTATTGAATTGCCAATTCATAGACATGATGGCCTAATGGTAAGACGTGTGGTTTCCTGGAGGAGCCCCAGTATAGGTAGTAAGTAAGTAGCAGCCCATTGACGTGCCACTGCTGGGCACCGGCCTCCTCACTCCAAGGAGCGACACAAGTGCACTCTCTATTCCTTCACTCTCATAATCCGGTGTGACGGTATTCCGACACTACCGGAGAGAAATCAGGCGCAGGACCGACGGCTTAACGTGCTCTTCGAGGCACGGGGGGGTGGATGACACCGCCAACTTCCCAACATCGGGCAAATATTGAGAAAATCTTAAAAGAAAACTCAATATTGATTTTTGAATTGGCTCGATCCGGGACTCGAACCCAGGACCCCATGTCTGTAGTCGAACAAGCTAACCACTATCAATTTCTTTTTGCACTTACTTTTTCCATCAAGGAAAACTTGATGAGGAAACCGAATTCTGGAAGAAATTCAGTTTTATTTCTACCAGCTGTGGTGGTAGACGTGATCTTCTTTAACCGACTTCAAATTCGTCTGTATTTTTTTTGTCTGTGTTTGATACCTCATATCATCCGACTGGGTGGACCGATCTTGATGATATATTTTAAACGAAAGGTGGTACATTTTTTTTTAAATCCAGTTCTGATGATGGCATCCATGAGAAAACCGGATAAGTCTTAAATTTTCATTAAGCATGTGATCGACAAATGGACTTATAACTCAAGATCACTCCAAGCGATTTCGATGATTCTTTTTTTATTGGAAAGGAGTTCAAGGGTTGTTTGATGACAGTTTGGTTAGGTTTTGATCGTGGTATCCATGGCAAAGTAACGGAACTCTTCAATTCTTAGGAGCAAATTAACGAAACTCGGCAGAATCTTTTATAAGATCTCCGGATATTTGAGTCACTTACCGTAACTTCCGTATCGTCAAGTGATTGTCGTAGTTAAATATGATGATCAATGGAACTCCTCAACGGCTTACAGTAAGGGTACGATTTTTGGCAGAATATATACCTTGGATTAGGATACGAAGAACTCTAAAACAAGATACGCAATTTTTTCTACTTTTTAGAGCATATTAATATATTTGTAAGAGTTCGATTTAAAGGCGGTTCTTTTGTTGTTACAATGTTTATTTACAAGTAAGAGCCTGATTGTACTCTCAACTGATGGAAATATAGACATAGCAGAAGACTTGACATGATACATTGTCTTGTCAATTTATAACCATCATTTCCTTGTAGTCTGATGCATGGTTTCCTGTTTAGGAAAGCCTGAGGATAGAATCAAAAACAGGCAGCCCTAAGTTACTCTATATAAGAAGAAACTTACACGGTTGTATATCCTGAAATCTGTGGCCTGAGGAGTAGCTTGATGGGTCCTTGTTATTGTTGACAAGTTAGGGCTTAACTGTAACCTTATCTGATAGAACTGATGACACTGTTTGAGATGGAAGCTTGCTAACCTGGTAAGAACCACTTTACCACTTAAGGTTTCTACACAGTATCGAAAGGGAACATCGTAAGGAATCCTGTATGTCAAAGGAGTGGTGGATCTGTGCTCCAAAGTCTGTGCTCTAAATTGCAGGTAAGACCGTACCGTACCAAAAACGATTGTACTTTAGACCACTTAGTAACTCTCTATCTTTCTATCTTCTATTTGCCTCGCTCGATCACACTTTTCAACCTCTTTTTAGGTTTATTTCAAAACATTTTCAATCTTTAACCACAAGAATTTGATTAAGAGATGTTACACTACGCTGCTAGGATATTGTGACCGCAAACCGTTACGTTGTACTCTCAGACACAATAGGCACCGCCTTTTAAGAACATTCATAAATCAGCTTTAAAAAGCTCCGTTACTTCGACTTGAGCCTTCAATTGAATGTAATAAAATTGTACTTTCGTATAACCGTTAACATCGAAACACAATCGGAAATGCGTATGTAACAGAAACACGATAAATAAAAATGCTTTATAAATTCTTATGTTTAAAACATGATTTTTAAAAGGAGAAGAACTACTTCTTGATAAAAAGTTTGCTTATGTGACAGTTTTAGTAATACAATCTCGTACCGTAAGTACATTGACGAAACATTTCATAACTTAATTTAAAAATGCATTAGGAACTGATTTCAAAGTAATAGAATATACACAAAACATACATACGCTATCACTCATTCACGCATGCATCCCTGCACACCAGGATACTCTCAGTCGTTCCCTCACTCACTGACATCCTCAGGTACGAATGCACTCAGTCACTGATTCACTCACGTCCTCACTAACGTATGCATCAATCGACATTACGTAAGTACGCATGCACTTAGTCACTAATTCACTCACGTACTCATGAACGCATGCATCGATCCACATTACGTAAGCACGCATGCACTCAGACGTTCACTCACTCATGCCCGCAGGGACAAAAGCACTCAGTCACTGATTCACTCACGTCCTCACTAACGTATGAATCAATCGACATTACGTAAGTACGCATGTACTCAGTCGTTCACTCATTAACTCACTCACGCCCGCAGGAACGAATGCACTCAGCCACTAATTCACACATGTCCTCAAAACGTATGCATCCTAACACATTACGTAAGTACGCATGCACTCAGTCACTAATTCACTCACGCTCTCATGAACGTATGCATCGATCCACATTACGTAAGTACGCATGCACTCAGTCGTTCACTCACTCACGCCCGCAGGGACGAATGCATTCAGTCACTAATTCTCTCACACACACACACGATCCCATGCATCCATGCACAAACGTACGCACGCATGCACTCACTCACTCACTCACTCAAGCAAGCATGCATCCATTCATTCACACACTCAAACACACACACTTTTTCTTTCTTTCCGAGATATCCAAAGCTATTCGCAAAATTAACATGAAACTCTACATAAACATTGTTTTATGCGATGTAGACGGTCATTGGGATCGGGTTTCCTCATATTTCCACGGGATAGGTGACTACACGGGTGACATAATGGTGTACAGCTAGTAATATAATGAATCTTATACCATCTCAATCATCAATTGAATTTATTTTGAATACAAGATGATCCGGCACAAGCATGACTATACAAATCATCATCATCGGCCCCATCTGTCAATGACCATCCTACATCATGACACGACAAAGCATCACTTCCCGGTTTTAGACAAAGCATTTGCATAACTGTTAATACACAGACGACAGTAATGTATTTTGTTGATTATGATAAATTATTACTTTCTAAACTCTGAGTAATATTTCGAGTTATATATACTAGTTTACCGGCGTAACTTCATCACACTGCGCCTCCGCTTGTTAAATCGCTGATATCTCCTAAAGTATCCATTTAAATTAAATTATATTTAGAGCAGTTTTGATCTACATGAAATATAAAACGTATATAATGTATTTAATTGGAAAACAAATATTACTGTATTGTATAAAATAGCTTCGTAAATGACACATTTTTTTGTAATATGTGAAAGATTAAAATGGTTACTGTGGGTTATCCTTTGGAGATAAATATATACAGTTGCTTACTTTTTTATAGATATTTTCAAGATATACAATTTTGTAGAACATTTTTTTGTTATATCTCATGTGGTTCAATCAGCGTATGCGATTTAAGCGCACAAAAATATGTTTGTTACGACTTCATATTATGAATCTACGAATTTTTCATCTTTTTTGCATTATAGTATATATGTATTATACGTGTAAATCTTCCTCTTATATCACTCTATCTATGGTTGAAAATTACATTAAAATCCATTAAATAGTTTAAAAGTTTTGTTATAAAACATTGAATAGTATTTCCAAAAAACATGATATCTCAGATTTTATCATTTCGTACTAACTATGAGTGTGCTTTTTGTATAAGACAGGTTCATTTGTATACAATTTGTAAACTTATCACGTACATAAAACATGTTTATTTATGACTCAGTTAACACTATAAACCTTTGAATAAATCAGAGAAATTTCAGTTAAACATATGACTAACCTTGGGTAATACCTTTTGGATATATGAAGTGACTGTTAGTTCCCAAAATCCCTATATATCATAGTCCCTATGTACAAAGAGTCAATCAATACCAGTAGATAGAAAAAAATTGCATAAGATATATTGTAAATAACAAAAAAATCAAGATAAATAAAAAGTAGAGCGCTCGGAACGCTTACTCGCTGCTTACCGTACGTTTGCCAGTCACTCCCGTATTTACCTTGCTTTCTATCGATTTCAAATCAAAGAACAACTGAAAATCTTTTAAAACATTGAATTATCGTCCTGGGCACAATTATAAAGCAGACAATAACCATTATTTTAAAAAGATCTCCATCAGGGTAATGTAATATTGACAGACGTAAAACTACTTGAATTTGAGTTTAAAATTTTCTGTTTCACTTGTAAAAACATGATGTTATAATCGGTATTATGAGCTGAGATTATATCTTCCTCCATTTTGCGTCACGCGTGGAGCCTCTAAAGTGAAATTGTAAAGTAAAGACAACAGTGCACTAGAGAGTATTAAATGAAAATAAAGAGAGTCCTTTAAATCGTCATTACTCTGTCTGCTAACAAATCTACTATCGGTTTGTAAAGCTTATTCTACTGAGAAGAAACTGATAAGAAAGTGAGTAGTGACTCCTTTAAACATGCTTTTTGACGAATAGGATTGTGAGCCCCCTTCGATGGCTCATGACATGAACTATGTCGGTTCTATTAGAGTGTGGAAAACCCGCAATAAGTGAAAATGCTTTGAATATTCACTATCAGAGTCAGAGTACATCCTGTGACCGTCGTGTGACGTATCTGTGAAGCAAATGGTGTCAGCGTGTCCATGCAAAATCAAGGTAATATTAATTCCACTTACGGCGTCCCCGCGCAAGTCTATGGACGCCGACACCAGATGTTACACATAACCTCACTGGGACCGCACTCACTACCCTTTTTGTAAGATTGTCTCCAACTACAGACGTTAGAAGGTACCCCTGAGGTCTCCAAGCTGGGCTTTGCTACACTGCGTGACAACTCCAGCCGCCCCTACTTTGGGTAAAATTAATTAGCCGTGGTGTCAGTGGCGTAACTAGATCATCTGAGGCCCGTGGCAAATTATTTTGATGGGGCCCTGACGTAAAAATTGTCAATAACTTAGTTTAACCTTAATAATACCACACAAGTAGTTATCCAACTGTAATAACAATTTCATTTTCAAGGGCACGAGTTTATACATTCACATAAATTCACATTCATCAGCCTATATTCATCCCACGGCTGGGCATATAGGCGTCCTTTCTTAGGCAAGAGGGAATGAACTATACTTCATCAAGAGACTTCACATTCTATTCACTAGCCTATCGATGTATAAACAACATCTTGAGGAAACCTGCATTCATTTACAATCTTTTTTAGAGTTTTCTGTTCAGCAAAAGAGTCTATTACATAATCAAAGTTTAAAGATCGAACAATAGAAAAGTAAAAGACACAACTTGTAGTACCTCTTGGGCCGAAGCCTTCTTGGTCCAGGGGACGCTTTAGTTACGACACTGCGTGGAGTAGTCCAACCCAAAAATGATTTCTAAACCTCTTAAACGCCTATATGTCGTACAAGCGTAATCGACAATGCGCAGACGGTCTTACAGTGAGCATAACAATAAATATTAAATAGTTAGGTGCAAGTGGTTCCGCAGCCCACACCCTTTACGGAAACAACTAGATCCATGGTGAAAGTTGTTAAATTATTATAAAAACTGATATATTAACACTTGAAGATAGACATATAAGGCAATTTTCTCTTTCAAGTTACAGAAAAAATGCTTGTACTTGTGTCTGTTTGAAGCAATCTAACCGATGTTCCAGAAATCTCGCACATTATATAGATAATAATGTGAACTGTGAAGATGGTTTTAAAATGAATTAGAATTTTGCAAACTCTTTTTGCTATCTACTTTCACTATGTTCTGTTTTCCCAAAATTCCCACGAGATCGGAAACTACGCGAGTTACACCGCAGGGATCAGCTAGTCTATTATATATACTGTACATTTTCTAATACGTAACCAAAAAATAGGTGTAATATTTATTCTTAAATGTACATAAGTAAGCGCCTGAAATTTTTTGGCAGCAATAAATTGAATAAATGATATTGCTAATTTAATTTGTAAGGCGGTTATGTTTAATTTGCGAGCTCTCATATAATTTCTCTTAGTTATAACTATTTATGTGGTTTTTGTATAGTCTCCATTGTTAGTTACGTTAATGATTGTCACTAACAAAGGTAACTAGAAACTTATAAAAAAAGTGCTAAATGAACGCGATTGTCAGTTTTTATTATTGTAAATTATGTTAACCTGTAAGACTGGCAGTGCTTGCAGGAGTGTTAGTACCGACACTTATGTATGGTAATGAAAGTTGAGTATGGCAGAAGAATCACATAAGTAAAATAAATGCAGTCGAGATGAGAGCGTTGAGAAGTGTGAGTGGATTAAAACTGAGTGACAGAGTAAGAAATGGTGTGATAAGAGAACGTTGAGGTATCAAAGAAGATGTAGTGACTAGTGTAGTGACACTTAGAGAGAATGTATGAAAGTAGACACAAAAAGGATTTATGAGTCAAGAGGGCATGCGAAAGTTGGAAGGGGAAGACCAAGGCGAACGTTTTAAATAAGCGCCAGGTCAAGAGTACTCTAAACCGATGAACTTGTATGAAAGGTTTAATGAGAATGAAAGAAGCGAAGGAGATATGCAAGGATCGTGGCAAGTGGAAGGATGTGGTCTCTGCATACCCCTATGGGAAATATGCTATGTATGTATTTCTTGTATTAAACATTTTGCTCTAACCATAAAGACAAACGTAAATAATTTTTAACGGCGGCTATTTGATGGAGAGAAATCGTTATGAATGTCTGGTTTCCTTTAAGGTTTATGTCATTTTACGTAATAGTAAACAACGGTTTGAGTTCTCTTTTCACAAGCAGGGGGTGCGGGTTCGATTCTGATCCTATAGATTTCATCAACATGTGCTTCTCCATCATTGAAGATCAGTTTTTCATACTTCTCTCTGTACACGGCCAATCAGAGCAATACACAAACTGTTTTTTTGTCAGTCCATTCGCTTATATTACGTACGCATGACTTCTTTTTTCCTCAGGGAAAGATCCTGACTGAATGATTTGAATAATATAATATATTTATAGATAAACATATATATTATATTATATTAACTCAAGTCATGACGATTGTACTTGAATAGCATTTAAATATTACCTAGATATTACCCTGTGCTTACTCGCCTTACCAAGTTTAATTAGCAACGCGCCAATATTCGTTTTTGCTATATAAATATAAACAGGCGCTTATTTTTATTTAAGACTTCCTCGAAGATTTAAGTTTTTAGATCAAACAGGTTGTAATCCCTTTGGAAAATACTTAATTTTGAGCGTCTTAATAGGATATATCTTGAATTTCAATAACTACAATTAATACACAAAAGAAAAGTGCTAAAATAAGCTTATATAGAAGTGAGTAAAGATGTATCTCTTGATAATTATATACGTGTAGAAGTAGCTTCAGAATTACCAATGACGTTTGAATTTCTAAATAGTTTTTTTTTAACACCAAGTTAATCTGATCGCCATAAAAACGGGTGTGGAAACGTTATTTCTTTTAATAAGAACATCTTGATACGTCGTCATAACGTTGCGAAATATCGTCATATATCTAACCACAACTAACAATAATTCACAATGGGATAATTAAGTTATTTCCATTGTAAAAACTCTGTAGATGATCCGGTTAACATTGCACCAACTTATTAAGTCATTATAAATAATTAGCTAGAAGATATACCCGTTTATACAATACGAGCTGATGTGGATCTCAAAGTATATTGACATCTACTAGCGGCCTACCAACCTCTGTGCCTCCGCCTTTTAAATGTCTGATATTTTCTAAAATATCCATTTTTATAAAACCCTGTCAAAGCCAGTTTTGATCTACATAATATACACAATGTATTTAATTGGATGCGGAATGATACTGTATTGTATAAAATAGCTTGATAAACATCACATTTATTTTGAAAATGTAGAAGATAAAAATGGTTATCGTGGGTTATCCTTTGGAGATAAATATATACTGTTTTAAACTTTCTTATCGCTCTTTTTGTGATATACAATTCTGTAGTACATTAGTTTCGTCTATCTCGTATGGTTTAGTCAGCGTTTGCAATTTAAACGCATGAAAATGTTTGTAAGACATAACATTACAAGTCTTTGAATTTTTCGTATTTTCTGTACTGTATTATATATGTATTGTACGTATAAACCTTCCTCTTGAATCAATCTATCTATTACTGAAAACAGCATTCAAATCCGTTGAATAGTTTAAACGATCTAAGGATAAAACATAGCGAAACTGACTTCATTTTATAACTGTTGCAAAAATGGGGTGAAGTGAAAAGTGATTGTGGCTTACGCTACGTAAACGCTTAAAGTTACGCAATTATCATGTATAACGGAATTGTTACTCTTGAATATTTTTAAATAAAAGTCTAAGATAGATTATGTCTATCTTATAAGATTAACTCACTATAACCTTTTTTTATAATAATCATATTTGGTTTATTTCAAACCCCTTGTCTCCCTTATGTGACGCAGCTACGTAAACGGTTAAATTTACCCAACAATCATGTATGAGGGGATTGTTCCTCTTGAACAGTGGTAAATAAAAGTCAAAGACAATATATGTCTATCTTTTAAGGTTGACTCACTATAACCTATAGCAATCATATTTGTTTTATCTTAAACCCCTTGTCTCCCTTATGTGATGCAGCTACGTAAACGGTTAAAGTTACGCAACAACCATGTATGAGGGGATTGTTTCTCTTGAACAGTGGTAAATAAAAGTCAAAGACAGTATATGTCTATCTTTTAAGGTTGACTCACTATAACCTGTAGCAATCATATTTGTTTTATCTCCAACCACTTGTCTCCCTTATGTGACGCAGCTACGTAAATGGTTAAATTTACCCAACAATCATGTATGAGGGGATTGTTCCTCTTGAACAGTGGTAAATAAAAGTCAAAGACAATATATGTCTATCTTTTAAGGTTGACTCACTATAACCTATAGCAATCATATTTGTTTTATCTTAAACCCCTTGTCTCCCTTATGTGATGCAGCTACGTAAACGGTTAAAGTTACGCAACAACCATGTATGAGGGGATTGTTTCTCTTGAACAGTGGTAAATAAAAGTCAAAGACAGTATATGTCTATCTTTTAAGGTTGACTCACTATAACCTGTAGCAATCATATTTGTTTTATCTCCAACCACTTGTCTCCCTTATGTGACGCAGCTACGTAAATGGTTAAATTTACCCAACAATCATGTATGAGGGGATTGTTCCTCTTGAACAGTGGTAAATAAAAGTCAAAGACAATATATGTCTATCTTTTAAGGTTGACTCACTATAACCTATAGCAATCATATTTGTTTTATCTTAAACCCCTTGTCTCCCTTATGTGATGCAGCTACGTAAACGGTTAAAGTTACGCAACAACCATGTATGAGGGGATTGTTTCTCTTGAACAGTGGTAAATAAAAGTCAAAGACAGTATATGTCTATCTTTTAAGGTTGACTCACTATAACCTGTAGCAATCATATTTGTTTTATCTCCAACCACTTGTCTCCCTTATGTGACGCAGCTACGTAAATGGTTAAATTTACCCAACAATCATGTATGAGGGGATTGTTCCTCTTGAACAGTGGTAAATAAAAGTCAAAGACAATATATGTCTATCTTTTAAGGTTGACTCACTATAACCTATAGCAATCATATTTGTTTTATCTTAAACCCCTTGTCTCCCTTATGTGATGCAGCTACGTAAACGGTTAAAGTTACGCAACAACCATGTATGAGGGGATTGTTTCTCTTGAACAGTGGTAAATAAAAGTCAAAGACAGTATATGTCTATCTTTTAAGGTTGACTCACTATAACCTGTAGCAATCATATTTGTTTTATCTCCAACCACTTGTCTCCCTTATGTGACGCAGCTACGTAAATGGTTAAATTTACCCAACAATTATGTATGAGGGGATTGTTCCTCTTGAACAGTGGTAAATAAAAGTCAAAGACAATATATGTCTATCTTTTAAGGTTGACTCACTATAACCGTTTTTATGTCAATTATATTTGTCTTTTTTATATTACGACGTTGCGCGAATCATTATTTAAAACGTGTGTAGGCGAAGTCACTGGACCGTTTCCCAGAATGTATATGCATACCTTTACTTTGGGTCTTAGGTAAAACCAAATTGTTATTTGCAAGAAATCATAAAAAAAAACATCTTTATGCGGAAAGGTATTCCGCCATTAAAAAAAACAATAATAAATTCACTAATTATATAACTCTACGTTTATTAATAAGTGTGCTGACGTTAACTTGTGTAATAAGGTCAGTAGCAGCCTATCAACTCCCACAGCTGGATAAAAGCCTCCTTTTTTATAAAAAAGAGGGTATTAGAGCGAAGATCCACCACACTGCTAAACTGCAACCAAGACGTACCCTAGAATTACTCCCGGGATAAGATATACGATGTTTTCCTTTACCATAAAACACAAGAGTGGATAAAACAATCAAGCACATAAGATTCATTCTTTTTATAAACGTAAACTTAGTGGTGGCTGCCCAGGATTCGAATCTGCAACTTATCTAAACAGGAATCTACGCGTCTGACAACTAAGCCATTAAGGCCAATTAAGTTCCTCACCGGACACGGTTGCTTTGGTGAGTATCTGTTTAGAATTGGAGGGAGGCAACCCCTGTAGGCATCACTGTGGGGCAGACCAAGACGACGCTCAGCATACGCTTGAAATGTGCCCAGCTTGGCACTCCGAACGACGCGTCTTGGTAAATAAAATTGGAATTGATCTCTCGGTACAAGCAGTCGTTGCTGCGATGCTTAAGGTGCAGAGAGCGTGGAGGATGGTGGCCTCCTTTTGTGAAGATGTTCTTCGCAAAAAGGAGACTGCCGAAAGAACCCGCGTAAGAGCGGCGCTGGTACTTTCTGCCCGAGATGCCGGAACCACCCCAGCAGGCACGTGACGATACCGAGGGGGTTATTGTGGGTAAAAATCCCACATAAACCGATTTCCTTTCCCCAGATCTCGGGTATGTTTCGAACATCCCTCCCCCGTCAAGAAAAAAAGTAAGTCCCTAATGATCTAGTGATAGAGTGATGTCAGTTTCTGTTGATTAAGTTATAGTTACGTCAGTCCTTCATCAATTAGTGATAGGATCACATTAGTTTCTGTTGATTAAGTGATATAGTCCCGACAATCCCTGGTTATTTAGTGATAGAGTCACGTCAGCATCTATTGATAAAGGGATAGAGTTACGTCAGTTTTTTTATTATGTAATAGAGTGGCGTCAGTTTCGGTTGATTATGTGATAGAGTCACATCAGTCCCCGATGATTACGAGTCACGTTAGTTCATGTTGATAGCTATAGAGTTATGACAGTTTCTGCTGATTAAGTGATAGAGTCACGTCAGTCCTTTACGATTTAGTGATAGAGTCACGTTAGTTTCTGTTGATTAAGTAATAGAGTCACGATAATCTCTTGTGGTTTAGTGATAGAGTCAATTAAGTATTTGTTGATTTAGAGATAGAGTTACGTCAGTTTTTTTGTTATGTGATAGAGTGGCGTCAGTTTCTGCTAATTAAGTGATAGAGTCACGTCCGTTTATGTTGCATAAATGATAGAGTGACATCAGTCTCTGATGTCTTAGTCATAGAATAATCGAATCCTCTTTCAGACCTCAGGCTTCTGCGTTTTAATGGTGAAAGCACTAGAGGTGGAGGATTCGATTTCTTTCAGGGCAAGTTGGGAAAACTGCATTTTCTAATTTGTCTAGAAAATATGTGTCATTAAGTGAGATTATAATTAAGCGTTTATCTGTAAACAATAAATATATATTCTAACACACCATATAAATATAAACAAAGTTATAATTATTTGTTTTATAAACAGTGAGTATTTTAGAATAGGGAGACTATATGGTTTTCAAATAACAATTCTCATAAAAGCTACCATATTAAACTGTATTATTATCTGCCATCATGCGAGATCACATTCTTGTTGAAAATGTAAGAAAATCGTAGAAAATACAATCTTTAAGCTAATCTGCTATACAACCATATATTTGTAGCTTTCTGCTATTTATATTTACGACAGAACAAGCCGAGCTGTTTTAGAGATTACGCCGAGTAAACAAACAAATTAAAAAAAAGTAATTTGAGTTTAAAATCTTTTAGCGTTTGGATTTAGTAAAGACTATTCGAAACAGGCAGGAAAATATCTTGTTGTTTAGGTGATTAATGTATCCTCATCACATGAATGAGCTATGGGGAAGTTTCCTTTACGATTCTCCCACAAGGAATGATTCTTTCAAAGAATACTTGTTATAATCTATTATAATTGTGACGTGCGGCCGCCATATTTGTATAATTTACGTCTATAATCGGAAACAAGTGATATTAAAATTAATCCGCGCAGCTTAGCATCGCTATTTAAAAATGAAGGATTGTAGTAGAGGAATGGGAAATTCTTTATTCCAATTCCAATTCAATAACGAATTACGATTTGACATTGCATAAATTGTTGGTTTAGTTAGCAATTTTTTCTCGGAATTCATAGAAGGGACGTCAACAATTTCGGCGGATGCGTCAGCTTTTTCGGGATCCGCGTAATGTTGCGACGCCATCTTGGATTAAAAGTGATTTTGAGGATGTTTGTGTGTATGTGCACGTCTCACTTTTGTGTTTTTTTGTGTGCGTGTGCCTGAGTTCGTATCTTCGTGTATGTTCGTGTTCGTGTGTGTGCCTGAGATTGTGTGTTCGTGTATTTTCGTATGCGTGTGCATCGTTTTGCATCTTCGTGTATTTTCGTTTGCGTGTGCCTGGGTTTGTATCTTCGTGTATGCTCGTGTGCGTGCGTGTGTGCCTCACATTGTGTCTTCGTGTATTTTCGTTTGCGTGTGCATGGATTTGTATCTTCGTGTATTTTCGTGCGCATGTGCCTGTGTTTGTATCTTCGTGGATGTTTGTGTGGGTGTTCCTGACTCTGTGTCTTCGTGTATTTTTGTGTGCGTGTGCCTGAGTTCGTATCTTCAGGTAAATTCGTGTGCGTGCGTGTGTGCCTGAGTTCGTATCTTCGTGTATGTTCGTGTTCGTGTGTGTGCCTGAAAGTGTCTCCGTGTATTTTTGTTTGCATGTGCCTGAGAGTGTGTCTCCGTGTATTTTTGTTTGCATGTGCCTGACATTGTGTTTTCGTGTATTTTTGTTTGCGTGTGCCTGAAATTGTTTCTTCGTGTATTTTCGTTTGCGTGTGCCTGGGTTTGTATCTTCGTGTAAGTTCGTGGACGCGTGCTCTGCCTCAGTGTACGTCCTTGCGTGCATTCATCTGTACGTTAATATGCGTGCGTATACCTGCATGTGCACATGTACGTGAGAAATATATTGGTGAAGTCCAGCGTTGACAACTTTAAATGTAGTATAACATAATTGTATTTAGGTAAACTAACTTCGTGTCAATGCCGCAAAAAATGTCCCGTTAAACATTTCCTAACTTTAATTTAAAAGTCGTGTAGCGATAGAGTATGAACATTTTTTACAGAATTTTATTAGTTTTGCAAATGTAACGGAATCTGTCAACGCAGTTTCCACCAACTTAAATGCATCTGATAAACTTTAAAATTCATAAAGGTATCGTGTCATACTGTCTCATGCCTCATTGGTCTAGTGGTTANGGTTGTGTCGGATTCCCGTCACATCGGAATATGAGAGTGAAGGAATAGAGAGTGCACTTGTGTACTATACCTGCCAATCCGCAGTGGAGCAGCGTGGTGGGTCTATGCTCTAAACACCCTCGCTCCTCAGAGTGAGGAGGCCTGTGCCCAGCTGTGGGACGTTAAAGGGCTGCTACTTACCTTTTTTTATCGTGTCATAAATTAAATGTAATATTAAAGTTTATTAATCTTCTTGAGATATACAATTCCATAATACATTAACTTGATTTACTTCGTAAGGTTTATATATTATGTTTGATTCGTCGCATTATAAATTATTATTTTTTTCGGTTTTTCTTTACTATAATATATATTTATTATACATATAAATGTTCCTCTTGAATCACTCTATCTAATGCTGAAAACGGCATTAAAATCGGTTGGTAAATTTAAAAGATATAAACGAACAAAATGCGGAAGAGACTTTATTTTATACTGTTTTATATTCATATTCATTCAAACGCAACTCTCTCTTTGTATCTTTACTAACTTATATCTACTTCTCAACTCCCGTTTGCCTTGTCACACTTTTCGTAACGCACTCGTCACGCATTCACCAGCTTACTTCCCAAGGCAAGCGTTAAGAAGTTTCAGTTAAAAAGAACGACTGTGTATTATACCATACGACTGAAATAAGACGCTGTCCGTCTGATCACATTTCTCGTAACGTTTTAATGCGTTTACTAGCTTACCCCCTAAGTTAAGCGTAACGATCTTTAACTTCAATAGAACGAGTGTGCTTTATACCACACAATAGAAGTAAGACGTCCGTTCGCCTCACTCTATCACATTTTTCGTAACACACTCGGCACGCATTCACCAAATTACTCCATAAGTGCGTAAAGACGTTTCACTTTAAAATATATCTGCTTTTCATTCGCCTCGCCCAATCACACTTATCGTAACTCATTCACCAGCTCACTCCCCAAGTCAAGTGTGCGTAAGGACGATTTACTTCAAAATATATCCGCTGTTCGTTCGTCTCGCCCGATCACACTTATCGTAACGCATTCTCCAGCTCACTCCCCAAGTTAAGCGTGCGTAAGAACGGTTTACTTCAAAATATATCTGCCGTTCGTTCATCTCGCCCAATCACATTTATCGTAACGCATTCACCAGCTCACTCCCCAAGTCAAGTGTGCGAAAAGACGTTTTACCTCAAAATATATCCGCTGTTCGTCCGCCTCGCCCAATCACACTTATCGTAACGCATTCACCAGCTCACTCCCCAAGTCAAGTGTGCGAAAAGACGTTGTACCTCAAAATATATCCGCCGTTCGTCCGTCTCGCCCGATCACACTTTTCGTAACGCATTCATCAGCTTACTCCCCAAAGCGTAATGGATTTTTATTTGAACAAAGTTATACTGTTTTCAGAGAGAGGACAGTCCGGTGCTCGTCGGTCCTCATCGCCGCATTAGGGTTGTCGCTCATCGCACTCGGCATCTACACCACGGTGCTGGTGCTCACCGAGTATCGGAACCCACGACCCTGCCTCACGGAGGTCTGCGTTGGAACAGGTAACACGCCACAGTTACAATCCACTCTCCGTCAAAGACACTTGTCCTTCAAACTTGTGCATAATATTTAATAACAAGCCAACGTGCATAAAAAACCTATAGGATCATTGTAATTTTATTAATTATTTCATATAGTGTTGAAGGTAACTCAAAGGTAATCAAACCAAAATTGTTATATAAATACCCAGTGACTACAAATAATATACAAAAAGTTATTAAAACTAGACTAGAAAAATAATAATAAAACTTCTAAATTATATTTTATACAGTGTTAATTCCGGTTAAAGGTAATTTAATCAAAATTAAAAAAGAGAATAGCTGGTGTTTATAAGAATATATAAAAAGTTATTTAAAACTTGACTAGAAAAAGAGATATATAATTTAAAATATCTCTTAAGGTAATTTAACCAAAAATTATATAGAACATATCCTGTGTTTATAAGTAATATATAAAAATATTAATATTAGACTAGAAAATTTTATATATAATCCTTAGTTTTAATTACAAGAGGATATCGGGTGTTTATAAATAATATATAAAAAAGTTAACAAAAAGCAAATTAAATTAGAAAATATAATAAATGTTTCATACATTGTTAAGGTAATTTTTAAGTTAATAATAATCTACAGAAAAGACATAAAAATACATAAGGAAATAGAAAAACGATCGCAAAAATAGACTAGAGAATTTTAATAATATATAATACAGTGTTACTTTAAAGGTAATTTAGCCAAAATTATAAAGTAAATATGCTTTTTGTATAAATTATATAAGCAAATAAATAAAAAGCAATAAAATCTCGAAAAACTCTAGAATATCTTGTAAATATTTCTTAGTTTTAACTTCATGTAAAGGTAATTTACCCAAAATTATAATATCAATACCCAGCGAATAAAAATAACATAAAAGCCTATACTAAAAAACGACATCAAAAGTTGATTCGGAAGTTTTATAAATATTACTTTGTTTTTAAATTTAACCAAAATTATAATATCCTTTGATTATCAATTACATACAAAAAGGTATTAAAAATAATAAAAATAAAATATATAATAAAATCCTTACCTTACCTTAGTGTTAAAGGTAATTTAACCAAAATTAGAAAAAAGATATCCTGTGTTTATAAATAACAAACAAAATGTATTAAAAACTAGACAAGTTATAGATAAAAATAAAAATATACTAGAAAATTTAATAAATATTTAATACAGTGTTAATTCCATTTCAAGGTAATTTAACCAAAATTACAAAAAAGATATCCTGTGTTTATAAATAACAAACAAAATTAAAACTATAATAGAAAAGGAAATAAATAATGACTAGATTTCTTGATACAATACATTAGATTAAACAGTTTCATTTAAAAATGGAGGCTTTAAAGGTATTTCTAGCCTTTAGCTTTCTTCTCGTTGGTACACATTCCTCCCCTTTACCTGATGCTGAGCTGTGTGTGAGCAAACTCTGCAATACAACAGGTGAGTTTAATAACAAGCAATTATGTTGTATAAAGTCTTGGCTATTATATTTTATACAGGGTTTATATTGTTACTTGACTTGATAATAAATAAAATACTGCAGTTACGTATTCGTATTAAACATATGATTCATATTATATGAAAGATAACTGCCTCATTCGTCTGGTGGTTAGCATGTTCGACTACAGACATGAGGTCCTGGGTTCGAGTCCCGGGTCGGGCCAATTCAAAATGGATATTGAGTTTTCTATTAAGATTTTCTCAATATTTGCCTGAAGTTGGGAAGTTGGCGGTGTGCTCCACCCCGTGCCTCGGAGAGCACGTTAAGCCGTCGATCCTGCGCCCGATCTCTCTCCGGTTGTGTCGGATTACCGTCACATCGGACTATGAGAGTGAAGTAGAGAGTGGAGCAGCGTGGTGGGTCTATGCTTTAAAAACCCTCTCTCATATGAGTGAGGAGGCCCGTGCCCAGCAGTGGGACGTTATAATGAAGCTGATCTATTGAAGTGTACGTTAATCATTTACGCGATAACTTCTAAAATATTCATTTAAGTTTTATTGTCTAAATTAAATTATAAGCTGCATGAAATACTTAACGTAACTGAGGTGTTTCATTTTATAATGATTGATCCTTAAAAGAAAAATACAGGGCCGGATTTAGCATATTATTTTCGAAATAAAATGACACTTTTATTTAGACGAGATTACAATTAAACAGTTTATTGTGCAACCATAAATTATATGATAGGGATTTATGAGTTAAGAGTGAATGCGAAAGTTGGAAAGGGAAGACTAAGGCGAACGTTTCTGGACCAAATCCAGGACATTTAATGAGAATGAAAGAAGCGAAAGAGATATGCAAGGGTCATGGCAAGTGGAAGGGCTTAGTCTCTGCCTACCCCTCACGGAATGAGGCGTGATGCTATGCATGTATTTATCATAGTTTTTTAACATTTAATACTCTATTACCTGGTACAGATCGCTACCAAGCGATAAGACCGCCTCTTGTACTCTTTATTAGCTGTATATTTGATTTATTTCGTAACATTGAGGTGTACAAAAGTAATAAATATATAAGTTATAGTAAAAGTAAGCCCATTAACGTCCCTTCGCTGGGCACAGGGTCTTCTCCTTAATAGGAGAGAGGGGTTTTAGAGCGTAGACCCACCTAGCTGCCGTACTTAGAATTGGCAGGCATAGTATATGTTCTATTAAGTGTGCACTCCCTATTCCTTCACTCCCATATTAGGATGTGACACTCTCGGAGAGTAATCTGGTACAGAACGACGGCTTATATAACCAAATACATAAATAATTACTATTAAACACTCACAGTTTATAAATACCACAAAAAACTTAACGACCCTCAACGCGACACAATTGCCGTTAGTAACGGTCACTTTGTAACTGGTTTATTTTTTTCTCTTGTCTGGTTTTATCTCTACGCATATTTTGTTACGACAGTTACCGAGACGCGATATAGATAATACACATTATGAATTAAAAAGTAAGAGATCCTTATATTTCTGATAGCCAGAGTTGAGACAGAAGTATCGTAAAATGTCAACTAGTACTTGACGTGGTAATATAATTTGTATTTTTGGGTTCGTATGTAAATATATATTTATTTTGAATGTATCTATGTATTACACATTTTAGTAACCACCTACATTTTAGGAATGAGTTGTGGTCAACGTTATCTACGTATGGGGTGAGCGGTAATCTGATTCATGCATTGAAGTCTCTCTATGAGGGCTCTAGTGCTAGTGTCAGAATAAATGGGGCGTACACGGAGTGGTTTCCTGTCGAAAGAGGTGTTCGACAGGTATGTGTTGCGCCACCATAACTGTTTGACGGATTTAAAAGAAAGTATGTATGGGTTAAGAATGAATGAATTACTCATCAAATGTTTACTCTACGGTGATGATCAAGTAATACTTGCGTCATCCGCTAATGAGCTACAGGAAATGATAGATGGGGAGCAAGTGGAAGAGGTAAAAGAATTTATATACTTAGGATCTAAATTTACAAAAAATGGAACAAGTGATTTTGAAAGAAGAGTCGTCGTCGTCGTCGTCGTCGCTTCAACCGATGGACGTCCACTGCTGGACATAGGTCTCACGAAATGATGCCCACAAGACCCGATCTTGTGCCGCCTGGCTCCAGCGGCTACCGGCGATCCTCCTTATATCGTCGGTCCACCTTGTGGGGGGTCTTCCTACACTGCGTCGTCCAGTGCGGGGTCGCCATTCCAGCACTTTCCGACCCCAACGTCCATCGGTTCGTCGGACTATGTGCCCCGCCCATTGCCACTTCAGGTTCGCGATTCGTAGAGCTATGTCGGTGACTTTGGTTCTGCTACGGATCTCCTCATTTCTGATTTGATCGCGTAGAGAAACTCCGAGCATAGCCCTCTCCATCGCACGCTGAGTGACTCTGAGCTTCCGCATGAGGCCCATAGTCAGCGACCACGTCTCAGAACCGTAGGTCATCACTGGCAACACGCACTGTTCGAAGACTTTGGTCTTCAGGCACTGAGGGATATTGGACGAAAAAGTCTTCCGGAACTTCCCGAACGCTGCCCAACCGAGTTGGATTCGGCGGTTGACCTCTTTCTCGAAATTGGACCTACCTAGCTGGACTATGTGTCCCAGGTATGTATACTCGTCAACAATTTCGAGTGTAGAGTTCTCAACGATGACTGGGTGGAGCGGAACATGGATATTGGACATAACTTTCGTCTTATCCATGTTCATTTTTAGGCCCACCTGTCGAGAAGCTCTGCTGAGGTCATCGAGCATTGCATTGAGATCTTCCAGAGTCTCTGCCATAATGACCACGTCGTCGGCAAACCGTAGATGAGTGATGTACTCGCCGTTGATGTTGATGCCCAGTCCGTTCCACTCCATAAGCTTAAACAGGTCCTCCAACGCCGCAGTAAAGAGCTTCGGGGAGATAACATCTCCCTGTCGCACTCCACGCTGCAGTTGGATAGACTCTGTGCTTTGGTCCTGTATACGGACTGACATAGTGGCGT